>ONZP01000385.1:0-44448 GCA_900312805.1 Fusarium torulosum
GACATCGAGTCTTTCAAACCCTTGACTCATTATCTTACAACCTCGAGAGATACCCTTGTTTGCACATGTTGGGTGCAATGTCGGTGATGGCAAACATGGTCTTGTGCACGGGCCGATGACAAAACGATGTCTGCTTTGTTCTTCTTCGTCCCTTGACAGTCCCCGGCAAACCGAGGACGAGAATGGTTGGTTCGTTGGTGGCATTGCGTCTTTGTGAGAGTATATGCCTGTGCGCAGCAAGAGGGTGTCGCATCGATTATTTTGGGCTTGTTGGGCAAAAGGTCAAAGAAGCAACTCGCATCAAAGAACATGAATAGACAAAGACGTCCTCGAAACTCGACGACGCAAGTTTGACCACTTCATAACTATCCCCTATTCTCTTGCCCTTTTCTAATTGTTTCAAGGCCACTGTTCAACAATTATCAAACCTTTCTTACCATCTATTCTACATCGAGTACCCGATCTCCCATAACCCTTCTTGTTGCTTCTTCTCTGTCCACTGTCAGGCAGACAACATGTCCGAAAACGGCGACGTCCTGCTTTTCGACAGGTTTGTGCATCTAGCAGAAACTCGAACAAACAAAAATATCCAGAACTGGGGGAAAAAGAAGTCCAGTATTGTGGCAAACATCGACCACTTTTACGCACAAAGTTGCCTGAACGTGAATAACGGGCTTCCAGAGACGGTTCTGGCACCTCTAAAACAGTATCACACAATGGTCAGGGACGGCATCGAACTCTTGTTCAGCACCATTTGTGCCACGCATCGAAACGACATCAAGGCCATCCAGGTCGCAACAGGCCGCCTAGCAGAAGATGCCAAGGCTCATTATGGAACGAAATTCCAACGAAGCAGTCATTCGCAAACCCTCAGACATCAAATGAACATGTTGTTTGACGCGGACAATCCCGGCCAGGACCCATCGAGTACTAAGCCTGAAGCAGCTGGGATCGAGGAGGGCAGGACAAAAACCAACAGGTCTAGTCCTTCAAGCGCTGGTCTGTCTTTTGAGAAGGCTCACACTCATGACCTGCTCGGTAAGAAGCAAAATAGGGTGACGCCCCCTCGACCAACACCCACCATTCGTTGGAACTCTCGGAACCCGGTCACAAATCAAGCTCGGGACTCTTCTATCGTCAGATCGTCTCTTTCTAGGACCGATTCCTTTAGTGAGTCGCCTACGCCAGTAGCCTCTGTACCAAATCCGCGCTCTCGTAGATCCAGCGGCTCATCTTCCCAGAGTCGAGAATCACTTTTTTCAATGGGTGCTTCTAATTCACCAAGCATGGGGTCTTCTTGGTTGAGTATGGGGTCTTCTTATCAAAGGAAGAAAAGCCCCGCGGCCTCGAGACGGGTTCCAGCTAATCCTGAAGGCTCATTAAACCCCCACCCCCTAACCTTCAGTGGGTTGCTTAATCAAGGAGAAGTACTTGAGAATAAGGAATTCGAGGACATACATCCTATGATGGGGGACTTATTTCAGTATGGAACTTTGCTCAACCTTGAGTACGAGGAAGGACTTACAACCATCGATCTTGAGGAACCTGGGTGGGAGACTGAAGACGAGGATGGCGAAGGAGAAGGAAAAGAAGAAGAATGGGGTGAAGATCAGCTATCACAGCAAGTCGAGGACCTTCGAAGCAAGCTCAACCGGAAGAAAAATCTCCTGGCAAAAGCGAAAACGGAAATCTTCGAGATTCGGCGGCAGAAGGATGAGATTTGGACCGCATGCCAGTACTTGGTGGAAGCAAAGGAGAAATCCACAGAGCCCAATGAAACCGCCGAGGAATCTGCTCCCTCTGCAGTTGATATCACCACCACGAGTTTTTCGCCTACAACACAATTTGGAAACCAAAACGAGACATTGGAGCCTGATAGTACGGTGGCTCTGCCCTCTATGAGAGACCGGTTCGCTAACCTTCTTGACTCACACCGACAACGCCTCGAGATCGCCATTACACGCTGCGATGATGAGCAAATTGACTGCAACAGTAAACTGTTAAATGCACGAAGCGATCTCGATCCTCGCTTTTGGGCGATTCTCGATCGTTGGGTCAATACATTGACGGCACATCGCAATGACTTCTCCCTAACCGTTGAGTTCTTCAACGGGGTCATGAAGGACATCAGGGCGAACCCAGGCTCTTTAAATCTCGCGGATGAAATAGGAGATACCCCACTGACTATGTCGATCCCGAGCACTTCATCAAAAGTCCCGAGTTCCGAAATATCCAATCGCAGTTCCCAACCTACCAGACCAGGACGAATGCGCTCCAAGTCTGAAGTCCTTCTGCCCCGCAACCTGATGAAGGTGGCCATACCCTCTCTTGTCTCGCGGGCGGAGACATTCCGAAGTCGCTTCAAATCTGTGGGCTCATCAATTGCCGAGGATCTAGAGCTCGATAACGCATCGAACTCTAAGGATGATATTACTGAGTCACAGGATACGCCGACGCCTGCAGTCATCCAGTCGGACTGTTCCAAGTCAGTGGCCAATTCGAAGGCAGGGGACCCTCTAGTTGAGATGGGTAGGAGCCCGGACTCTCCGAAGAAGCCTGGTTATTCCGAGGAAGATAATTCGTCTAAGAGAGCTTCCCCTAAGAAGTCGGGATCTCATAGGAATGAAGGCATCCCCGAGAACAATAGTTTCCCCAAGACTGGTGGTTTGCCCAAAAAGTCATACTCTCCCGAGGAAGAAGATTACCCTAAGGGTGAAGGTTCTCAGAATGTTTCCCCCGAGAAGTCTGAATCTCCTACGAAGGATTCCCCTACGAATGATTCGTCTAAGAATGAAGGTTCTCCTAAGAAGTCAGACTCTCCCAAGAAGGAGGATTCTTCCAAGGAAGGTGATTCTCAGGAGAAGGAGAATTCTTCCGAGGACAGAGATATCCTGGAGAAAGACGAGTCCTCAGAGAAAGATAATGCTTTTGACTCCAATCCCTCGAAGACAAACAACTTATCGACACCAGCCCGCGGCGAAGGCGATGATGTTCCATATTACCCTAAAGGTGATCCGACACCAACTACAGATCAACTCGTCAACCTTTTTAAGTGGTTGTGTTTTAAACTATGGATACTTCTCCTGAATATTGTGCTTTACCTAGCTTCTCAGTTCGGAGCCTGGGTACGTTTCTTCAAGTTTGTTTACCAAATAGTGGCATATCCTTTTCGGATCGCAAATGGAAGCACTACAACCTTCAACTCGCCTCGGGCTGAGGATGTATGGTTCATTGTCAACCATGTTCTGTTTGCGATGACTCTCCATGTCTACTTGGATGTGCGCCGGGAGAGAAATCAGTGGTACGATGCCAACGGCATTACTAGGAATATCATGCTGGCACGAATCGCTAACCCGCCATCGTGGTCCTCCTTCTTGGGCGTCGACAAAGTTTTGAAACTTGGAGGATATTGCATTTATGCTCTGTGGCTTCCATTTCACAAATTTCCGGTGTTGTTGATGTCTATTCCCTTGGTCCTTTGGAACATTGTGGATTACATGCTTCATCTATTTGGGGTTTACCAACTGCCACGGTTCTTTAGGGATCTTCTGTGGCTTCTTTACGAGGTGAAGGATTTCTTGTACTGCTGTTATCTGGGCATCACAGGTGACGACGGCGCTGGATATTGTTTTTCATCGCTTCAGAGCCCTGGATTCAAGGGTATTCTTGAGGAATACCGTAGACTTAGTAATTTTTTTTGATGAGAGATTAGAGCTGTTCTTTCTATATATAGTTATATTAATAATTTAGTTCGTAGAAATACTGTTTATGATGGACTCTTGTCTTTTGCCATTGATTAAGGGAACTTTGTTGTTTAACACGTACGTATTTTTATCGGTTTTCCATCGCCGGAGCAAGCCTTCTCTACGAGAACACTCAAAGGGACAAATGATAAGCTTGCAATAGCGCCGAATAATATGGCATTTGTGCCGAGGTGGGAATAATTTGAAATTGGATTATTCCGAGATGCACAGATTGTCGATAATAAAGCCGAGGTTGATATGGCGGGTTCTCGGGGTGTGATAGCGTACCGGGCGCTGAGCTAGGATATGATATGGAATCATTACAATATTGTAATATGGTAATCTTGATTACTCAGCTTTATAACAGCGTAGTTTCCTGCAATCCGACCAGGTCTAAGCAGAGCCGCATTTGAGGATTGATAGCCAAGTCTAGGGTTGGCATTCATATTCACATGTTGCACTATTACGAGAGTATCCACTTTAAACGCTCCTAATAATGGAAATTGACGACCCTGGAAATTGGGGCAAGCTTATCGGCCGAAAGTGAATGAATGTTGATGTCATTGAGGAACTGGAACACTCCATAACCACTACCAATTACCAATTCAAGGCCAAGCCCCGCCTCAATTAACTTATGACCCCAGCCATTGATTACCTGTCTATACTTTTATTGAAATGATACGTTCTACGGCCCGCATTGTATACTTAAACAACGAATCGCCCAGACTGTTACAAACACTCTCTATACATTCACGTGCATTTTCATTCTCACTACCAAGAAAGGCAACACACGACTTCAACGTCATACATTCTCATCTTGTAACAAGACCCAAACTCACCACTTCATTCAACCTCTCAACCCAGAAACACAACTTCAGTTCACAATCAGATCAATCCAATTCAATAATCATGTCAGACAAACTCATCCCTTCCGATCCCGATCATGTTATGGTCATTCGCAATGTCACACCCAACATTGCAACTTTCTCAGTGCCTTTCTCACGATTCGGAAAGGTCAAGATTGGTGGTCGAGGCACTTTAGGTATGCTATTTTCTCCATGACAGCAAATATGCGCATTATACTGACTCACTTCAACAGTCAAGCTCACTTCTGGAGGCCTCGCCGTCTTCTCGCCAGTGGCATTGACCAAAGCCGCCCAGACCAAGGTCATGGAGATGGGCGGCGATGTCCGCTACATTGTTGCCCTCGACTATGAGCATCACATCTTTATTAGCGATTGGGCAAAGGAATACCCCTCAGCAAAGATCATCGGCCCAGAGGGTCTGCCTGAGAAGCGTGCCAAGACCACTGGTGACCCCAAGATTGGCCATGAGGAGTTCGCTGTCGTCTTCAAGAAGGAAAACAAGCGGGAAATCAAGATTGATCCTGAGTTCGATGCTGATTTCGACTACGAGTACGTCGACGGCCACGCCAACCTCGAGATTGTCTTTCTCTACAAGCCTGAGCGTGTCCTTATCCAGGCTGACCTGCTCTTCAACCTGCCACCCACCGAGCAGTACAGCAAGGTCCCTGAAGCAGAAGTACCCGGTGATGGAGCTGTCGGCAAGCTTTTCTCTTGCGTCCAGAACCCTCGTGGTGATACCAAGTGGCTACAGCGTTTCAATTGGTATGTGCTCGCCAAGAACCGCGACAGCTTCAACGGCAGTATGGCCCGCATTGCAGAATGGGATTTTACTACAATGATTCCCTGCCACGGAGATGTCTTGGAGGGTGATGGCAAGGATGTTTTTATGAAGGTGTTTGAATGGCATCTCCAGGGACACAAATAGATGCGTGGCATTGCAAGGTGATACGATGACGATATACAAATAGGGCAATAAGGAGTTGGGGGTTGGCGCTTAAGAGACTCGTAATACTAATGTAAATAAGTTTAATTACTTGTAAAAAAAAAAAATACTGCTTGAGTAGTTTCAAACTTACTCCTGAAGGGTTGTAGTCATGATAACGTTATGGCCGCAATATCAGATGGTAGTCTCACGATAATATCAACAGCAGAACTTGAAATATTGATTAAAACTGGGTATATGTTATCCTGAAACCTGAGCGCCCTCATTACAGCAATCATCCTTGCATTTGCTTTTCCCTTTATCCAAAACACGCTTTTTTACACCATTATTGTCATCGACTATAATCTCATGAGACATACCCTCTCGGGCACGCGATGACTCTGCAGCAGAAACAGTCGACTGTTGCCTCGCCCTTTCAATATGGGTCGCCTCTGGCGACACTGTCCGCTGGGGTGGTTTTGTCTTGAGCGGAGGCTCAGGTTCCATTTCCACAAACCCAAACATGGGACACTCAGAACAGACCAGTTCTCCTCCTCTGTGGACATAATCGCCAAGTTGCCCCAGGACAGCAAACTCGGCCTTGAGTTTCACTGAGTACGCCACTGCCTTGATGCCTTGCTGCCACAGGAGGTTGTCGGTAAAACCCATCGCTAGTAAGCATATATCGATAAGCACGATCATGACGTTTATGGCGAAGAGTTGCCATATAATACGGGGAATTTGGATTTCGGTTTCCTTCCTCTTGATGATGTCGGTAGTTCTCCATAGGTAAAGCCCAGAGAGGACAAAGTTTTGCACGCAGAAAAAGGTCAATTGGACCTTTTGGACTTTTAAAAAGACTCCGTTGTGGTCGAGTTTCTGATGCGTGCTGATGGCAAAGAGAAGGACCGTGACTGTGCTATGCCAGATAACACCATTGACTATTATCATCCATTTAGCGATCTTCAGGACGGTGGCGCTTTTAACGAGTAGGTCGAGTCGAGAGTACAGAACAAGAGCTTGTCCGGTAGTCAAGAGAATCCACCCAATGTCGTTGATGAGCATATCTGGAACATCTCCGATAATATTAAGATAGCGGATTAACCAGCCTGTCGCATACGGTAATACGCCGAACGAAGCCACGGCGAGGCTCCATGAGTAGAGGTCGTTGCGACGCTTTGAAGACGTCAAGATTAGAGCAAGCAACTCGATTCCATTATACAGCGAGATAGTAGCGCAGATCTGTCGGGAGCGTGTTAAATGATTGTTCGTGTGCCAATTTCGAAGGGGTCGATCGTACAATAACTACTATGGCCTCTGGAGTATATCTCCCGTTATTTGTGATCTGGTGCATAGCATCGATGCGTCTCGAAAATGACATGTCGGTTTGTTCTGGGGCCAAGGCAGCAGAGTGCAGGCCCTCTCAAAGGCGAAGCATCAGGCGCTGTGAAATCTGCAGACGTAGCTGATATATTTGCAGTTGAAGTTGCAAGACTGAAGGTGAAGTCCAAGTTGAGTTGAGATTAGTTGCGACGGGTCAACCACCGCGGGTGCTAGGGTGTTTTAGCAGCTGAAGATAAAAAAAAAGCCTCTAGTCAAGGATAGTGAGGCCTAAAGTTTGGCGGATGTCTCTGGTGAAAATTCATTGACTGATGGGATTGACGGTGTGGCTTCTAGGTTTGGACTACGCTTTGGGGGTTAAGGCGTAGGCTGTAGCTATCCGTAGGTGCATACGATTTGACCCCATTAGCCCATGTTCAACAGCAGAAACAAGCCTCTCGTCCATTAAGGACGGGGATCGGGGGTCAACTGCCGCTATAGAGAGGAGATGAATAAAGGCTGAATTTAATTTCATAGACATGGCAGACACGGCAGACACGGCAGTCAAGACGAGAGAAGCTGGGGTAGTATGAAACATGGAATGCACAGACAGTCCTTGCCGTTGATCAGGGGCTCGCACATATAGCCCAACTTAGTACTCTAGAGGTGTTATACCTATTGTTATAGACGGGTGATAGGGGAAATGTCATCTTTTAGCCCTTAGAGCCAAAAGAAAAGGAAAAAGCACAATGAGCAATCCTAATATTAAAGGTCAGTAGCCACGTTATGTCACCAAGACAATCATTTCCTCAAAGACAAGACAAAATTCGATCCCTCAAGGCCGGAAAGATCTTCATCAAGGGATGTAGGTTGCCGTGTACGTAGCTAGCTGAGGCTGTCTAATATAAGGTTACCTAACCACGAAAGGAAATTCCTAGACAAGCAAAGAAATACCTGTTGTATGGCCTGTATGGCCAAGAACCAACAGAATTGTGAGTTTAGAGACATTCATTGCTGCTTGCAATCAATCGAGCAATCGCTCAACTCCCTGACTGACTATCTTGGCCATTATTCGGGCTTTTGGAAAGCAAGCTAGGTATTTCTTATATTGAATCTCTTGTCATAGTCCCCATGTGATGCTCCCCACAGTGGAAGCTACCTACCTACCTTAAGGACGTTAGAGTGGAGGTTCTTATCTTATCGTACCTCGACTCCAGCCACTAGGTACGCAATCATTCCTGTGCTCACGTCGCAACTTATCTTATCCTTGAACTCTACCTGCATAATATATACTGTCACTTTTCTTTGCGCCTCCCATCGTACTTCCTAGACCTACACAGAATGACATAGCGCATCATGTCTGAGTACGGGCGCATGGACCCGTTCTCCTTTGCGGGCTCCAAGGATGTCCACCATCCTGTGAGCATTCGCATGTAAGAGAGACCCCTCCGACATGTATTAGACTGGAGCTAACTCTGGCGCAGAATGAATCTTGAGGGTGAAGAGCCCCCCTACAAGTCCTCAACACTCCTTGAGCGAGCCGACTTGCGCCACATTGGCTCTAACATGAGGTGCGCGACATTACCTCCGATCGCCTTTGCGCCAGACTAACATCTGCTCAGCCCCTCCTCCGATCTTTATGTCACCGTACAAGTATGGGCTGGCTCGAAACCTTTGACGGTTCCTGTTCAGACTGCCTATAAACCCTTCCGATCCGAGCGAAAGTACGATATCCCTAGCACGTAAAGGGACACATGTTGATCGAGATAATAGATGGAACGAATGGCTCCAGCTGCCTATTACATACGACTCCTTACCAGCCAACTCATGCTTAGCTATAACTGTATGGGATCTGTCGCCCATCGGCGGGAAAGGAGCCCTTGGCCATGCTATACCATTTGGCGGCACCACACTGCCTATGTTCGATGAGGATAATCAAGTACAGAAGGGACGACAGAAGTGTCTTGTCCACCGACATAAACACGGAGACGGTACCGACGGCACGACAACACCCGCGTTACTTTCGACAAAGAAGAAATCGTCTCGAAAAGGACAAATTCCTCCACTGGATAAGGACGCAGAGGAGTTAGACCGGATGGAGACTCTATTCAAGAAGCATGAAATGGGCGAAATTCCACGAGTCGATTGGCTGGACCAAATGGTCTTTCGAAGTTTCGAAAAGCGCGGTCTGCAAGCCGCGAAGTCGTCGATGAAAATGCTCCAGAGGCAAAGAGCTCTAAATGGGGAGAATGACCGGGACAGCGAAGATGGCGAAAACGAGGATGGACGTCCTGGCCAATCGACGTTCCTACTCAACGTCGAGCTACCACGTTTCGATTTCCCAGTCGTTTTCGCAGACCACGAATACGGCCCTCCTCCTATTTCTTCTCTCCAGAATCTTTCGGTCTCACAGGCCAGTGTCGCCCATCGCCAGCCACAGGTTCAATATGGCCCTGGCATCAATGCTCTAGGCGAGAGCTCCGCAGCGCTCGGTGGACGACTTATTAAAGCTTATGATCCTGAAGCTGGTCATAGAGACAACCCTGCAGAAGCCAAACATCGAAGACTTTTCAGAAGCTCGCACCGGCACGGGATTCTTGACAAAGATCTGAAACCGAACGCCAAGGTTCGAGACGAGCTTAACCTCATCATGTCATACTCCCCCACGCATGTTCTCACGCCCGAGGAGACAGATTTGGTTTGGAAGTTCCGCTACCACTTAACCAGAGATAAGAGGGCTTTGACAAAGTTTGTCAAATCAGTCAACTGGAGAGATCAAAGTGAATCGAGACAAGCTATACAAGTGCTTGGGCGTTGGACTTCGATTGATGTCGATGACGCTCTCGAGCTTCTTGGTCCCTCTTTTGACAACTCTGCTGTGCGGTCCTACGCTGTAGAGCGGTTGCGCAAAGCTGACGACGAGGAGTTGCTACTATATCTTCTCCAACTAGTTCAAGCGCTTAAATATGAGCATATTAAAACAGATGCGGAAGACGAAAGTGGCAACGATTCATCTCTGGCTCGATTCCTGATTCAGCGCGCAGCGGCCAACTTTCTCCTCGGTAACTATTTCCATTGGTATCTCATGGTTGAGTGCGATGATCGCAGCCCTGAGCAAGGTGTCGATAACCGCAATATTTATCGCAAGGTCGCTTATGACTTTATGGCTGAGCTTGTCAAGCAACCAGATGGCCAAGAGACACGCAAGACTCTGCTTCGCCAGGCAGAGCTAGTTGCCATACTCTCAAGGATCGCGCAAGATGTTAAAGCATCAAGCGAATCAATTGCGAAGAAGGTTGATCGTGTAAAACATTTCTTGGCTGACCCTAAGAACGAGCTTTTGACCTTCGATCCGCCTCTACCGCTGCCACTCGATCCGTCAGTACTGATTACGAGTATCATCCCGGATCAGACAGTGGTGTTCAAGTCCTCACTGAATCCCTTCAAATGCACCTTCAAAACCACGACTGGAAGCGCATATTCTATTATTTTCAAGCTGGGCGATGATCTTAGACAAGATCAGCTTGTCATCCAGATCATTACCCTCATGGATCAGCTTTTACAAAAGGAGAACCTTGACCTCAAGCTGTCACCGTACAAAATCCTGGCAACAAGTACTTCCGCTGGTGCCTCACAGTTTGTTCAATCTGCCAGTCTGTCAAGTATCGTCAACAAATTCAAGAACAACCCAGCTCTGGCGTATCTCAAATACCATAACCCGGATGACAGACAACCACTTGGTGTTCGACAAGAAACACTCGATACATACGTAAGGTCATGTGCAGGCTACTGTGTCATCACCTACATCCTGGGTGTTGGCGATCGCCATCTGGAAAACCTTCTCCTCGCCCCTGACGGACATTTTTTCCACGCTGACTTTGGGTTCATTCTCGGTCGAGACCCCAAACCTTTTGCGCCTTTGATGAAGCTTTCCAAGGAAATGGTGGACTGTATGGGCGGCGTGCAGTCGGAGCACTACAAGCAGTTCAAGCAGTACTGTTTCCTATCATATACAGCGCTACGGAAGTCATCGAATCTGATTCTCAATCTCTTTAGCCTCATGGTTGATGCGAACATTCCTGATATCAAACTTGAGCCAGACAAGGCCGTGCTCAAGGTCCGAGAACGTTTCCATTTGGAATTGAGTGAAGAGGAAGCGCTGAGATACTTTGATCGGGTTATTGAGGATACTCTAACAGCGTACGCACCTGTCGTCATTGACAAGTTGCACGAGTGGGCGCAGGCTTTTCGGGCGTAGGACAATGGATGGTTTTATCTCTGACAATGGAGTTGAGGTGTTATGGTATATGTGCACTTAGCCCGAACTAGACTCAATCAATAGCTTAACTACTTGCGTTTCTTTTTATGTTTGTGAAGCTATGCAAAACAGTGCAATTAATCAGCCTAAGTTGATTTTGATATCTTCAAAATTTGGGATGTTGTTTGTTCCATCTACTTTGTTTGTGACGAAGTACCCCAACATCTGTTAGATTCATACAGACACTGATACATTATGTCCCTTTACTATATACTCTTCAGACTATCACTTATGTCTCTCCGAACGTGAAGACACCCTTGCCCTTACGGAATCCTTGTAGACCCTGTTGCACGGCATTGCGCAGAGTTTCCTCCTCCGTATCCCAGTCCCACTTGACCTCCTCGATTGGGACGTCGCGGAACTGGCCTGAACGGATGATTTGCAGAATATCATTGATTGCATGCTTTCTTCCAGTAGGGTCCTGCTCGTTCAAACGGCTCAGCCAGAAACCAGTGAAGCGGATGTCCTTGAAGATAAGGAGACCAAGGGGTAGTTGAACGGGCTGCTTGGCCATGCCGCCGTAAGAGACCAGAGTCGCTCCTTGGCCGAGAGAGCGAGCGACGGCGGTTGCTGACTTGCCTCCGACACAGTTGAGACCGAGACCAATCTCCTCACGCCCCTTACGAGTGATTTCGGCAAGTTGGTCCCTCCATTCACGGGAAAGGAATTGGGACTCAGTCACAACAACGTCTGCACCTAGGTCCTGGAGTTCCTTCTTCAGAACATCTGTAGCCTCTGGTGTGTCGCGCTCACGAATGACGTTGATGCTCCTCAAACCCCAGAGCTTACCGAACTGAATGGCGGCTCGTCCAACACCTGAGTTGGCGCCGTTTTGAATGAACCACTGTCCGCTGCCGACTTCGAGGGGGCGCATACCCAAACCGGCCTGAAGACCGGCATTGGGGCCGTAATGTCGTAAGATGCGATAGGCCGTGGACGGGTTGACGCTGACGGTCGCAACTTGCGTAGGAGTCAAGCCCTCCTTGTCGATCTTGAGGAATTTGTCAGCCTCGTCGACGGCATGTGTTCTCCAAGTACCGAACTGGCCGACGGCGGGGATGACCCAGTCGCCCTTCTGCAGCGAAGAGGAGGATGAACCGGTGGAGACGACTTCAAAAACACCTTCGTTGCCGGGGATGGCGGAGGGCTCAGAGGTTCCAATTAAGGATGTGAATGGAGGTTTAGAACCATAAGTGCCCTGGACGGTGTTGATATCAGCAGGGTTGATGGGCGCGGCGAGGGATCGGACGAGGACCGAGTTTGAGGGAATGGAGGGGGAGATAGAGTGAGTATGTAGGCTAGAGATTTGTTAGTGATTTGTCAATAGATTATATGGAAATAAGTACCTGAGAACGTCGGAAGGCTCACCAGGCTTTGAAAAGACAAGAGCCTTAGCTTGTGTGTAGCCATAAGGACCTGACTTATATCGTGCCGCAGTAATGGGAAGCCGGGCCATATGTTGGACACTGAGCTTTGCCGAAGGCCGAGCTAGGCCTGAAGCGAGGGGCCTGAGGCGCAGACAGTGTGAGCTGGCCATGGTAGAAAGGATTGATTAAATTAATTAATAAATTGAATTTTTCTAGACGTTGAGGTTGCACGATATGATGTGGTTAATTCAGCATTTGACGAAACAAGTTCAGCCAAGCTCGGCTCAAAGCTGATAAAAGCTCTATGACGTTGGGGTTCAAGCGAAGAGTCAGCGAGCCAATCACAGTATGCGATTAACCGGGGCGACGAGTCCCATCGAAAAGAGAAAGAAACTGAATATCGGGGTCTAGAATCCAATCTCAATGTGGGATAACGGATCCCGCGATTGTGGATTGTGGGACGCGGGGGCCTTCCTGGATGGGGAACAGTGGACGAGAAGAGCTTGGGAAAAGGCTGGAAGGGGAATAAGAGTCAAGACTTGTGTCTGACTGCGTTAGCTTGGGACTGCTCTCACTAGATCCTGCAGGTACTTGACGATACATCCATCAGAGCTCATGACTCGCAGGAGAAGAGATGGCGGCCACGATCCGTTGGGCCCAGCCAAAGAGAACAGAGCCTGTGGTCGTGCTAAAGAATAATCTGCAGTCTATTTAGCTCTAGTCTTTGGTGATCCCACGAACTGGTTTCCTCCGCTGCTCCTCGGTTCAGGGACCGTCCAGGGACCCTTCAGGGAGAGAGGAAAGCTGGAAAGGAGACATTGGGTGTTGAAACATGTTTTAGATAAACGCACCTTGTTTTCCCGCTCCTGGTCTCCCGTGGAAACGCAATCCAGTCACATCCTTTCGTTTCTTTTTGTTGATGTTGATGTTGCCTGAGTCGTTTGCCCTGCGCTGCGCTGCGCCGCGGCCTTAAATGCCAAGGTCTTTGCAACAATACAATATACGAGCTATCCGAGAGTCCAATCTCGGCAGAATACACATTTCGGACGGGAACAACAATGTTTTTCGAGCTATAGCATGACATGATAGCGACTCGTCGTATTGATATGGACCGTTTGATATAGATGTCACATAATCTAGTCGAAACATGCGGGCGCCATGGTTTCCTTTTTACTTTGCTAACGGAGGGTTCATGGGATTCTTGACAGACAACGTCTGTGGCGTAAAAAGGGTGTTCTTCAGTCCTTCAACCTTGTAAGGGAGAAGGGGAAAAAAAAGAAAATATGGGAGCTACGGAGTAAGATGAGTGGTCTTTGCTCTAGCAATTGAACCAGTAACGGTATCTTCAAGTGCTAGAGCTAGAACCCTGTGAAAGAACAGAAAAGAAAGGAAAGAAACCCTTCATATTCCCGTGGGATTTTTTCAATAGTCCAAGCCCATCCCGTGCTCCTTGAAGTGATTGCATGGCGTACTTGAGAGGTAACTGTCCCATGTCGATAGCCACATGCTGTGCAAGAGACCGCTAATCCCCATATCTACTAGACCAATCATTCTCCAGGTCTCTCGGGTACTAAGCGGTACTTGGTGCAACCCCAAACCGCGTCACTCAGGGGCAAGCCCAGAAGAGGAAATCTTGTATCTTTGATGTATCCTCATTGGCTTCAGTGCCAGCCACGGCATTCTCCACTTACCTCACCAAGGTTACTTACTAGACTTTGGTTGACTTGACTTGACTTTGGGTTCGTTCATTCCAATCCCTCCAACTCCTCCCGTCTTGCACCAATTCTTTCCTGTGCGTACACACTCAAACACTCCTCCTCTATGGTTACAACCTCATGATCCCCAAACATCATCATCAACAGCTTCTACCGCCTCAATTGCTCCATACGACCGGGATCATTGTCCTAATATAATAAAAACACAAAAAAGCACGCCACGCCGCGTTGGGGATCCCTGCAACTTACAGTCGACGACAAGCCACCCGACCCTGGTTCCAATTTTCCGCCTACTCTACTTCGTTGTTCTACAGTACCTATACAACTGGGTCTGGCCTGAGCCATTGATCAGACCTCTCCTTTCTCGTCTCGTCGCCTTGTTCTTGCGGGGAGTTGTAACTCTGCTTCGTCATCCATCCCGCCTGTTGGATCCTAGTTATCAATTATAACTTCATTGGGAGTCTTGATTACCAGTTCCGCCATCTCTGAAGCCTCTCGACCCTCGTTTCGCCTATTTTCCTTCGCCAGGTACTCCTTTCCGAACTCGGGCCTAGCTATCGACCTGTCTTCTTGCACATCCCACCCAACCCGTATCGTATCCTATCGTATCGTATCCTATCGAATCGTGCACGAATCAACGACTAAATCTCCATCATGTCGTCTCTTTTTGGCAAGAGCAGTGGAAGCTCACGATTCCAACTGCCCGCTCTCAATCTCAACTTTGGCAGCATCACAGATGGAACCAACATCCCACCGCCTCCGGATTCACCTGTTCAGAAGGTCCCGACTCCTCCACAGACACCGCCACCTGACAACGAAGCCAAGGACGAATCCAACAAACTACCAGTGCAGGATACATACAGCAGTGTCACCGAGGACGTCAGCAAAAGTACACCTCAGCCAAGCATCACGGCTTCATCTAATGGTAATCTCGCTGGAACCAAGCGCTACGCCGACGATGATGCTCCTTTGAGTCCGGCTGCTTCAAGCCGCCAAGGCAGCATCCGTCGCCTCTTCAGTAGAACCATGTTGAATAACAGTTATGCAGAAGGCCAGATACCGTCGAATGGAAGTGTCCCAGCCGCGACCCCGACCGCAGCTACCGGCGCCGGCGGCCTGGCTCGGCCTGGCAGCCAAGGCGGTGCAAGCTATCTCGACGAGCGCAAGTCGAGAAGAACTAGCGGCTGGTTCAGGCGCATGAGGACCGGAGAGACTGTTCCCAACAAACGAGCCAGTACCATGTTTATGGAGGAGCCTCCTCTCTCACCTACCCCCAAGAAGCAGTCGGGTCCGCCGCCTCCCATGATACCCGAATTGGGTGATATCCAGAAAGATAACGGAAGCCTGGGTTCTGACCTTTTCAAGAACATCAAGTAGACCGATGCTATTTCTCGACACCTGGAGCTGATCGGCGCCTGCCATGCTCGACATCAACGGTGGATGAACAGTCAGAAAGCCTTTCCCTTCAAACTATTTACATATTCAAAGACCAGAAATTGAGACACCAAGACAACGCGTTACACCTATTCCTATTATCGACCCGGCTCACAGCAACACCATACGAGCTAGTTCAACAACTTTATTTATTTTTGAAAACACGTTTTCTTTCACCGCGGCCATTTGTGAGCAGCGAGGCGGATGTTTTCGGCCTGTGTCTTGGGGGGAAGGACGTCTATGGTGGACCAGGGGATGTAGAAGGGAAGGACATGAAGAGCAGTGCAGTGATGAAGGCAGCTCATCAAGATACCCAACTCGTTTTGCGAACTCACTTATCCAGTGCGCGATTATGGATTTGTTTTCTTCTTCTTTGACATTGCTTTAGTCGTCTACGACGTTCGCCATGGTGTTGCACAGGAGTGCATCTTCGTGTTACGAGTTTCATGTCATTTTTTGATTTATTATTTGTCACCATCACATCATCTTAACGGCCCCATGTTATTGCTTGTTGGAGAATCTTCTCGGGATACTATTCGTTTGTGAAAGTTACAAGGCTATCCTCGCTTTATCTTGAGGGAAGGGAAGGCAAGGGAGTCTTGTATAGTAACTCCACTGTGTATGTGTTTATTTCTAGCGAGGGCCTTGAACAGATAAGTGATTCTGGCTTGAGGAGAAAACAAAGAGAGATGAAAAGCAAGAAAGTATCAAGATACTGGTCAGAGCTTTACTATTTGACCTCTCTGTTGTTTGTTGCTGGATACAAGGCTTGTAGAATTAAACCCCAGATCCTTTCTTTCACGGTGCTCAATTTGACCCATGCGCGAGGGAAACTGACTCGGGTCTTGTATCAAACCATGACTTTGCTTGCGTGTCGCAATGTGAGGCAAAGGTAAATCTACGTCACCTTTTCTAAAAATACCATCACTCGTTGTTTGAGGATGTGGAGAGACCTGCATCTCACTTATTCGTGGGGGCATTGTAAGTGTTGTACAGTCGAGGCCACAGACTAATGGTACCAACAGTGACTCGTCATCAATCAAACATTAAAGCCTTCGTCTCTCAGCTTCTCATACAAATCAGCTTTAGAGGATTCATATCCAGGCACAGCGATACCCCCACCCGTAGGAACTGGTGCATTAAAGAGAGGTACAACTCTCGTCGCGCCCTTGGTCACTTCGAGGATTGTGCCATCACCAAACTCTGGGTTGACTACAAGCTGCCACATGCCTTGAGCGACTTCTTCGGGGTTGATGAGGACCGTGTCCTCTTCCAGCATCACTGCTTTGGTTGGGTCATCGTACCAGAGAGGAGTCTAGGACTGATGTCAGCGATCACCATGATTCTCACCAAAATGGCTCTCGAACTTACTGCTACTGCACCAGGAGCTATACATCCAACGCGTATTCCAAGCTCATCACGAAGCCCTCCCAATGACCGCACAAAACCATGCAGACCGTGCTTGCTTGCGAAGTACAACGGGGTTGTTATTCCTGCTCCGTATCCGGCCATGCTTCCCACATGAACAAGACACCCTTTCTGCTTCGTTTTGATCCAATGCCCAATAGCTAATTGACTAAGCCGAATGGGAGACACCAGATTCACATCCAAGACGGCATAGTGTCCTGGATCCGCGTCGGCAGCATCCCGAGAAACACTCTCCTGGTTACTCTCTGTCCTGGGCGCTTCCCAGAATGAAGACCACTTAGGCTCGAAAAGACCTGCGCCTGGAACGACGATGTCGACACTTGGGAACTTACCCAAGGCCGTGTTCCATGCGGCTGTCAGTTGAGGCCAGGATGCTACATTGGTCTCATGGAAGAATACTCCTGCTTTGCCCTCAGAGCTTGGGAACGGATAGTGTTGTAGGAGTTCTTTAGCTTCTGGTCGTAGCTTGAGGTCGGCTATTAGGACTGAGCACCCGTTTTCTAGGAGTAGTCGAACAAAGCAAAGATTGATGCCTAGATATCGTAGTCAGTCTTTAACCAGATTGGCATTGTTCATCTCTATATTTGCTTACCAGAACCGCCGCCAGTAACGAGTGCATATCTTCTTTGTATGCGTGTCGTCATCTTCCTTCTATTCGGATATGCTCTACTCGGACTATCTTGTAAATGCAATAGCCAGTAAAGTGATAGCAAAGTCACTCGTATGCCACAGCTTGTTTGTATACGATGGCAAGATCAATGGTTGGAAGAGCAAGTTGAATGACAAGTCTGCGGGGTAATAGTTGTAAGAGAGGCTAAAGGAACATGAACTAATGAAGTCACTTGTATATAGTTTGACCGAAAGCTAAATCTCCCATGTCCTTAGTCCTTACCCATTGTCTTAAAATGAGTTGTCTCACCTCCCTGATGCATTCAGACCCTAGCCTTCTCCTCATCGCCGAATCCATGCACCGTGACCGGATCCTCCGGTTTCCCTTCCCTGCATGCCCATCCATCTACTAACCGTAACGTCTCACGGCTCCATACCCGGTTCATGAGCGACAAACGGACTGGAACCAGAGCTATGATGATCAGAGGGAATGCAGGCGCCGCAACTGTCAATGTAACCCCGAAAACAATGCCAGTCATGACAATCTGTGTGACGGTGTACATGTGGATGCCGAACCAGCTGACTCCGCCGGGGAGCTCGGGGAGATCAGATGGTGGAGTGAGAAGGTTCACAACTCTTTCAAGGATGGGGTTAACTGACAAGGACTGGTAGCCCATGAAGAGGAAGAGTCCAGCGAGTACCGATGTCTGAGTGAGACCCAATAGCTTTTGCAGCGGCGGCGATACAAAGATGAGAATGAGAGCAGCTTGGATAAAATGTGAGTACCTCTGCTCATATGTCCTTGCAACAGGTCGAGGTGAGTCTGGCTGCTCGCCTTCTTCAGCAGGGGGGCTTTCAAGGACATAATGCATCAAGGACTCGGAGTGAAGCGGTGCTTGAGGAAGCAAGCCATTTGCCGGAGGGATACCCAAAATACCACAGATGATAGTAGTCGTTCCAAGGAGAGCAACATCCCAAGCATATCCGCCTGGCTTCGTGGTTCCATATCGATCTACGGTGCAGATGATACTGCTGATTTCGTGGTCGAAATAAAATAAGACCGTGACAATGGCACCTGGAATCATAGACAGGAACACCCATTCAATGGGAACCTCCCAAAAACGAACAAAGAACGTCAACCTGTCAGGGTTTGTAGGCCGAAAGCTGGTCTGTACCTCAAGTCGGATATGGTCCAACGACGCTAGTTCACCGATATACGGAATTCCAATCCAGATGATGATGGAAATGGCAGCCGCATACTCTGTGAGTCCGAGTCGGACGTAGCGGTGAAGCATGGGCTTCCACGAGTTAGCTGTCGATAGAAGGATAGCTAGGAGACAGGTCCCAACTGCTCCAAGAACGGCGTATAGGAAAGCCGCGAGCGATACTCGGGCGTGGGTTCGCTTTAACTCCATGGCAGCTTTGTGAAAATAGATGACACTGTTGAGGAGCGAGAATATATCGGCACTGAAATGGGTGACATATTGCATTGTCCAGTCATGAGCATTAAAGATGGCAAGGAGATAATGCATCCATCCGGCGTGGATGAGTGACCATGCCATGACTGGCAGGAACTTGACCTGGCTGGTGTTAGAGAATATGAGATGGGTGCAATAGATGCTTTTCTGACTTACATGGAAGTGTGTCTCGCATAACTCGTAGATATTCTCAGCCAGAACTGAGAATGGGCCTGTGACACCCAGGATTGTAAGGGGTTGACCCGAGAATCTTTGGCACTCTCGTTAGCATTTCTCTGACCCGATTGTCTTTGCGTGTCACTTACAGAGAGAAGATGAGGCCGCAAAGGCCAGTGCTAAACACAACTTCGATAGTTCCCCATGACTTGCCAGTCAAAGTATACAGGTCACTCGCAAAGGTGATGCCGGGCAAAAGATTGGTAAAGAAGATGTAAACTGCACTTGCAATTATTTGCTGGTTAAAGACCTGCCAATCTGAAGCATATCGACTCTTGATATTGACAGCATCTTGCTTTAGCAGTCGAAAAGGACGCAGCTTGCCCTCTTTGCCGAAATACCGAGATGATCGACTTTCTTGATTGGGTAGATTCGAAAGATCGCCCTCAACACCCGAGGCATCTCGAGTATTGGATGTGATGGTATCACCAGATTCATAAGCAGTTGTCTTCTTGACATTGATTGAGTCTTGAACATGCGCAGATTCAGCCATTGCTCACGCCAATTGCGATGTAAAATACAGCACAGAGGTCTTTGGCTTGTGTGACGGTTCGGTAGCACATGTTGGAATCACTCATGATTCTGGGGGCTCTGAGTTAAATTATTATTCTCTCATTCTCGCTATGGCTTTTGTTTCGGTGAACAGCCTGGTCTTGGCTCTTTCTTGGCTCTTTCTTGGCTTTTGATGTTTTCCTTAGCTTTTTGTCTTAAACGTCGTTCGTCTTGAGCCGCGTGGTCAATTCTGGAAGAGCAATTGGCTGGACAGGTTCGTGTAGCTTAAACGTTAAAGTGACGTCACTCTACTTATCTGCCTACCTTATCTGCACGTGCTGAGGGGCAAGGCTGTGTCGCTGTGGGGCACCGCGACAAGGCTGAAGATTAGATTTACATCATGCCCTCTTTTGCAGGGTCCTCTCATATTTGTCCCATGATCATATCGAATCGCAATCTCCGCGACTACTCGCTACCGACTTTAGCATATCTTTCACGATATGATGAATAGTATTGCCGATCGAAAAGCCGATTCTACCTTATACGATGGCACAATTCATCCCTCGGCAAACATTTGCCATACCAAACTCAATCCCAAAAACATACTATCTCGGCCATCATGCTGCTGGTCAAGCTAGTATGATCAAGCAAATATCCAACATTCACCTCATCCTCGAATGTCGCGACTTTCGACTCCCACTATCGACACACAATCCTCAACTCGAAAACACCCTTGCCGGCCGCGAACGCCTCATCATCTACACAAAATCCGACCTTGCTACTAGCAGTACACATGCCCCCAACGCTCTCCGCAAGCTCTACGGCGATCGGCTCGTTTTCTTCGACAAAGCGAGACCCACGACGACAAAGAACCTGCTCAAAAAGATCAAGGATGTTGCACGCGCTGTTGATTCGCTGACAGGTTTGCGCGCAATGATCGTGGGAATGCCCAACGTAGGAAAGAGTACGCTACTCAATGCGCTGCGGGCAAATGGAATAACTCACAAAGCCGCCAAAGCCGCCAGGACGGGAGGCCAGCCGGGTATTACGCGCAAGATTGGCACAAATGTCCGAATTATAGAGTCAGATGCAAAGGGGGGTGTTGGTGAAGGCGTCATGGTCTTGGATACCCCTGGTATATTCCAGCCCTATGTCAATGATGGAGAGACCATGGTCAAGATTGCGCTTGCTCAGGGTATAAAGCAGGGGCTAATACCAGACGAGGTCTTGGTAGATTACCTCCTCTACCGGCTGAACCTATTCGACCCGGCCATCTATGAGCGATACTGCGGCCCCACCAACGAAGTAAATGATTTTCTAAGTGCCGTGGCTGTAAAAGAAGGCAGGATAAAGGCCGGCGGTGTGCCCGACCTGCGCTCAGCCGCTACCAGAGTACTTTCCCAATGGCGAAACGGGAACTTGGGCAAGTTTGTGCTCGATGATTTGTCGGATAACGCGATCGAGGACTACCAGCTTCGGTTGATCAATCCTGCTCTGAGTATGAATCAGGCAAAGAAGCAGCAAAAGCTGGCACGTGCACAAGAGAGGGCGGGTGCGTAATAGAATCACGACTCCATTGATACATGTACAATAATATTTGTATACTAGGGCATGTTTTCCCATGTACACTATCTACATAAGCATATTCTGTTGTTCCATGCCAAACTTGTTCAAGTCGTCCCTTGACGATACCATGTCCCCTGTTCAAACTGTGCAAATACGCCAGTGACCGAATTCTCAGGGCGTACGAAGTACTAGGGTATATATAGAATGATAGCCAGAACACCAGAGGTTCCCGTGCCTCGTGGGGTGCTTCAGTCCGATGTTAACAACGATGAAACTCGTAAAAGACCGAATTAGCCTTGCCTGCCGCATCTTTGTTGGATGCCGGTGACGCCTTGAATGCACCTAACCACAAACGCCTGAAATAACACTAGAGCGCCAATCCCTTATTGACGGCGCTCGAAGTACACCGAATATCCAATCCCTAGCCATCAGGTATACTGGTTCTGCCACTTGACCATATCCCGCGTAAGAACATCCATCATCTCCATACAGTTCAAGTCTTTAAACTCTTTACCCTCGGAAGACTCTCTTGTACGCCCACTCTCTGAGGCCTCTGAACCCGGGATTTTCAGGAGTGGCGCTTCCCCAATATTTGCATCTCCGTTCGGCACTGGAAGGGCTTCGGCTGCAAGGTCTACTTGAGTCCTTGAAATAAAATCCAGAATGGCGCCAACACGTCGCTTCATGTCCACCATGTTCAGCTTGTGATGCATGGCTGGCTTAGACTTTCCATATCGATGTTCGCTGATCGGTTTCGGGTGACTTGGGGTAGGTTCATCACCATTCTTCTGTAGATCTCGCGACATTGATCGTGCTGGTGACTCGCCATCCGCGTCGCGATCTCTGGTGTATTGGTTCCTCCCTTTACCCTTTTTCTGAATGGTTCTCCCACTACGCTTATGAGTACCTGAAATGGGCTGGTTGTTCGTGGGAGGTGTGTCCGGGACAGGTTGTACTGGCACAGGGGTTTCCATGATGACGGGTGTTTCGACGCTCTTGGCAGCTGGAGGTTTAGTAACAGCAGGAGGAGTTTCTTCTGGAGGATCTGAGTCTACAGTATTGTCAGTTCTGGTCTTTCGGGGTGCAGCACTGTTAAGCTTACCATCTCCTCGTCGCCTTTCCGCACGACCTTTGCGTTTATCTGCCGCCTCTTGCCTCTGGCGTTCTTTGTCTTCCTTCTCCGATTTGGGCCGTGGATTCTTATTGTTGCGAGCCTTCTTTGCTCCGTTGCGTGTGTTCATTTCGTCATCTGATTCATTGTGACTTGGTTCCTCGGTCGGTTCGGTAGGGGGTGAAGGCGACCTAGAGCTGGTCCTCTGTCGCTTAACGCTGATCGGGTTTCTGAGTGATGCCAGTTTCTCGTCCCGTGGCCGAGCATTGACAGCCACTGACTCCTCGCTGTCGCTACGGCCTCGTTTGGCTCGCCGGGTTAGGATTTCTCCGTCCTGGGGCACATCTTCTTTGCTTGCCTCGATAGCGCGCAATAATTGTTCATCTTCATATGCCCGATCGCGGCTATTCATTGTGGATCGTCGTTTAGAGGTTTGCGAAGCGGAGGTAGGACGCGAGTTCTTGCTTGTCCCTGTCTTTGGCGAACGGTTGCCTTCCTTTGCAATCGAGGTGGCTCGGGAGGTTGCGCGTGACGGGCGGTTATGAGGGACATATTTGGACCATTTCTGACTGAAAGTAAAACTGTCAGTACCAGCAATTGAAAGGAGGGCGCAACTAAGGGAGAAGGATGGTCAGGGAAACAGAGAGGTCAAAAAATGCAGACATCAGTTTTCGCAAATCCACCTAGAAAACAATAGATGAAACAACAATAGAAGTCAACTTACCCATTGCTAGCAGTATAGATCTTATGAAGATCTTTCCGACATTGCTCACAAAAATATTCATCGGGTGAGCTTTCGGCGCTAAAAATGCCTACACAGGCACCATGCTGCCAGACTTTGCAAACGTCGCATTGAACGAAGAAGCCGGTAACTTCTTCAGTGAATTCAATGGCATTGAAAAACTCCAGGTCTACGCCTTCTACGGGCGGGCGACCTGGGTAATCCTCAGCATTACAAATGCACCGGACCGCTTCATCTTCTTCTTCCTGAAGGTCATCACTTCCATTCGCCATGTCAAAGTTGTCAGGTTTGGAGGTCTTCTCGTTCTCGTCCTCTTGATTGCGTTTTCGCCTTCTACCAAGAAGGGTGTCGTCAAGGTCCTCAAATGGTTCCGAGGACAATGAGGCGCTGGGGGTAGATTTGTTGGAAGAGGGTTTGACGACCGATCTCGTGTTCCGCTCGACTCGGCCCGATGTGCTTGAGGATACAGAGGACTGTTGGGATTGTGAATTGGTGGCGCGGGCTCTTGATGACCGTCGCGGCGAAGGTGGTGCCATTGAGGGAGCTGGGTCACCGAGGTGAGGTGGAAGAAAACGAAGGAGAGAGTATGCGAGAGGGAGGAAGTCGGTATGAGAGTAGCGGCGCGTATAGCACTGTAGAGCAGATAGCCTCTTTCCCCACGTTGAAGGACCAGTTGAAACAAGATCAGATCGCAAGAATTGAGTATGATGAAATAGTAGTAAAGGTCGCGGGAGCTGAGTAGCGACCAGCGACGAGTGCGACTGCGACTACAGGAACAAGATTGTCGAGTAAGGGCGATGGTATCGAAGACGGGGTTGGAAAACAAGCATATCGAGAGTGAACAGAAACGTCGTGGCAATGGTACGGAAAGATACCGTAAGAATGAGTATGTGCGAGAGAAGAGTGGGTGGAAGCTTTCTTCGGAAGACGAGGAGGAGGAGGAGCAGAGGCGCGGGTAATGGGAAAGTGGGCAGGAAGGTGGGCGCGGGTCTCACTTGCCTGGTTGCAGAGAATCAGAGCAAAGCCGATATGTAGAGCCACTGCAGCACCACTTGCAGGGCATTGAGCACTCGGTTGCGACTGAGTTTAGTGGCCAGCTCTGGGGACAGGGGTCTTTTGGGGGTTCATAAGTGCTATCCGCCTACGAGACAGCAGCACCTGGGTAGGTGCACCCTCCAGGCTGGAGCATGTCAGTACCTTACCCACTGAAGCAGCCGGGCATGGATCTCCATAATTATTTTGTTGCTTATTAGGCGGTTAATGACCGGCTACAGATCAGAAACGATGGTGCTAGTTTTCACAAAGCGGTTTGATTCCGCTTTATCTTGATGCTGTTTCCATATTAATTGCCCTACCATGCCCTGCAGTTTATGAAAGTGACATCAGGTAAATATTGCAAACAACCATGCAATAACTGACGACACCATCCTTACCAAGCCGATGGGATTTGTTAAAGTGATGCGAATTGGCGTGGCTGACTGGAAGATTATTTGATCAATGCTGAAGCATGAAAGCAAAAGGTATAAACACCAATCATAATAATCCCGTTGTTTCTTGTGGGTGCTGCTGTCAGTCGGAATTGGAGAGATGTCGCTACGTACATTTAGATAGGCGCCAGCCTGCTTACCTAACCGCCACCACCCTTCCAACGGCCCTGGCTGTCACAACTCCACAGACGTTGATTCAACCACACTCAGCTACAGCAACATCGTAGGCGTTATCGGGCTTTGCATTGTCATTATTCTGGCTATCTGCTTTCAGGATTCTTGCTGTCAAATTGCTTTTTATTTTGCGTCTCCTACGGCGCCCGCGCTTCGATTGAGGCATCCCTCGTGCCCTCGAAGGCCCCCTCCACAGGTAGCCCACCTGTGACTGGGTAAGCGAACCCCGATCCTGAACGACCGAGAGCGAGCTCGGCGGCGACATTTCGTATACCTGCTACAAGAATCGACCTGAGGTACGAGACGAGGCTGAACTGGTGCAAGCTGGTACTCGTCCCGGTGTTGGGCACTTAGTCGTGATATGCCTTATATCGACGATATGTTCTGACCCGCACACAGAACGTTTTAGAGCCCGACCGAACCAACGTTACCCCTCTGAGCCCTGGAGAGCCAAAGGTGTTTGATAAATCACGATTTTGATACCCTCTTCGAATTGTATGCTCGACAATACATTGTCGGATCTGTTTGTCATCGATAGATTGTACGAATCACGACCCCTCGTTTGGCCTTAGGTTGCCGTTCGACTGTTCTTCTGTTCGTTGCCTGGATCAGAATCTATACAATGTTTGATGGGTACGCTTTCTGTTTGCTTTATATCTGCGCCTTCGCTCGCGAACCTTAGCTGGCTATAATGTTGCAACTACTTTCAACGGCCAGCAGGGCTTAACAACAGCGCGCCATCACGATTCATATCATCAATCCGCCGCCATGTTAGATTTCGCCCTGGTCGTGACAGCTTTGCTTGGTTTCCTCCTTTTAATTTACCTGCTAACGAGAAATGTTCGTTCTTCGCGCGTAGGTCATAGTCCCAACATGTCGCCAGATACCGTATCGTCGCTGTTCCCAGATCGACCGATTCGGCCGTTGCCGAAACGTCGACTTCGGGAGAAGCTATCCCCCGACGTCGCAGATACGATAAAATATCCTCCTTCAACTCACGAAACTGCCCCCCTTTTCTATTACCCGCCATATACTCTCAAAGATGAGGCAAGTCCGCCAAGAGCAGGTTCTACAGATCCAGCTCTACCATATCGAAGGACGGAGGCGGGGCGCAACTACACCCCTCGACGAACCGGCGCTGGACTGCTCGATGGCGGGGATGAAGAGGCAGTTTTGCGAAGTACTCTGGTCACTAGATCACCCCCAGAGATTCTAACTCGTGGCACCCAGCAAGCTTCAAAGCAAGACCAAGCTCGGTCGAATCCGCAACCGCCTCTCTCCGCGACGTCCTCCTTGGATGGCTATGATCTGTTCGAGAACACAAACAACAACAAGAAGCGCAAGATCCCCTCTGCAGGAGATGCTACGCTCAACGGCACGCATGGCCTGCACCATGAGATAGGGTCCCTTGCTATTTCTGCAGGCACAGGACATTCTCCAACTAGTGAATTGCACAATAACAGAGCGTACTCTCACTCGGGCACATACCCAAGTGCTGGGACACCCACAACCAGCCAGGGAATCTCAGGACCCGGGCGGGGCAGACTTGGACGTTCAAGGAACGGCAGAAGTCCACTACGAGCATTATCTGATGGTAACAATCCATGGGTTGGACGAGCGTCTAAAGTTGTGCCTTCACAATGGGCATCAAGTGGTAAGTTCATTTCTTCGCTTTTCTTTTCCTGTGTTTTTGCTTGCGTTATTACGTTGATGTGCGGGTGCGCTACCAACCGTCCCGGCATTCAGATTCAATAAGCGTTCCCGTCCTATTGTCAAATGGCTTATTGATCTGAACAATATACTCCATGATGAGATTTTGACTCCGCGCCAATCGTTGGTTTCGAACAATGGCGTACAACGGAACGGAACCTTGCATACGATATCCATGCCAATGACCTTCGTCATCGCTTATCTCATTGATCTTATATACGCAGAACCCCCTTTTCCATATCTTCCTCTTCATCCACAACCTCTTGCTACTTGACCTCGCTCTGCTTTATCGTTCTTTTCTTATAGGCTTCTGACATGACTCTAGAACAAGAGGGCAGCGGTATTATATCCAACGCTATTGCGAATGCCGAGAAACTGCGGCCTCGGGGACAAGAGAACGTGAGCTTGCTCCAGCAACACACCATCGCTACAAAGACAGCCCCAGCGTCGACTCAATTTACCTTCACCTGTGATTCTCAGGTTCCTGGTACCATTCAGTGGCCCGGTAAGTGCGTATCGAATGACGCAAATGTTGGTTTGCTGACTCCTGTATCAGGTCACACAAGTAAGCACAGCATACCGACCTTGGGTGGCCCTGGGTCCTTACCACCTGGCAGTGTTGCTCATCATGATGGCTCCTCCGTCGCCGCTAGTCGAGGCTCCGGAAGTTCTCGTCAAGACAGTAAGCGACGTCTAGATAGGTCGCTTGACAG
This sequence comes from Fusarium torulosum, assembly GCA_900312805.1. Taxonomy (NCBI): domain Eukaryota; kingdom Fungi; phylum Ascomycota; class Sordariomycetes; order Hypocreales; family Nectriaceae; genus Fusarium; species Fusarium torulosum. The sequence continues at coordinate 27,412 of ONZP01000385.1, forward strand.
GGCTGCGCGGCGCCGCCGTCAACTTGCTACGGAGGCCCGACGAGCCAATCCCGAAAAGGCATCCGATGGCTGGATCTGCGAGTTCTGCGAGTACGAAAGTATTTTTGGGGAACCACCTCGAGCATTAATCCGAAAGTATGAGATGAAAGATCGCAAACGCCGACAGGAAGAAGCTGATCGCAAGCGACTTCTCGAAAAGGCCAAGGCCAAGAGCAGAAAGGGGAAGAAGAGTGGCAAAAGCACGTCCAAAGACCACGGCGTTGCACAGAGTCCAACTCAGGAACCAGGCGTCACATCCGACATGAACCACAACCATGCTGTCCAGTCAGAAGAGGACGAGGACGAATATCCAAATTCGCCAGGAGACAGGACTGGGCCAGACATACCAGTTGAAGGGCCGCTTTCCTAGATTTCCGGCATGATTCAGGGAGCGAATTGCTCCGGTAGTAGTCTTGCACTTTTTTTGGTCTCGGTGGCTTATTCGGGTGTCGATTAACCAAGGCATGAGCAATGGATGTTGCACTTTTGAAGATCAAGAGCTCAGTGATACCCTCATAGTCGGAAATACGACATCTTGATAAAACAGAGACTGGAGCACTTGGAGTTGCTTTCTATCACCTTGGAGAAAACGGAGGCCCGACTGGCTATGAATCACTCTCCTCTTTCACTTTCTTGGAGGAACTTTGTGGGTTGACAGAAACTGGGCCACTCGGTGGGGAGTCGGTTCAGTAACAAGAGCAACCACTGCTTTAGGCACAGGAATGTGGCAGCACTTATGCCGCTGTGGCATATATATTCAAATAGCGAGACGAATAGTCGTAACGCCTAATAGGAGTGCTACCCTAAGCCTTGAACATTTTCATGACCACTGTTTACTATTTATCCCAACCATCTGACGTATCTGGGTGTTTCGAAATTGCATGAAAGCTGACTGCAAGTGAAACAGTCCAATGTAAGCTACGTACTGACGTCAGAGAGACCTTAGCTCAGATGGAGCTGTGTGTGGGTTTGATCTAATTATGCGGCAAAATGGGGCATTTGCGCAAGTAGGTGAGAGTAATAACTCCAAGGGTCGTTGATACAAGACAGGTAGAAACATGGCCGCGACACACAATATCATATAGACGATGCCTTGATTATTAAGGTGAAGTTTATCTGCTTACACATGTGACATACCACAACGATACACATATGCTTAGGTGTGTATGGAAAATGTGTTGGCTCCAGGTTAGGTAGGTAGTGCTTGGGTGGGCCAGCTCCTCAATGTCAATCGCAGTGCCTAGACAATCAAGAATCAGCCCCAGATTGTTTATGTTTATTTGGCCGAGAGATCCTGTAGATCTCGGCAGCTGGGAACTGGAGGCCTGCCGAAGCTGGACCTGATGTGGAACTGATCTACGATTGAATTACTGATCCATAGATCTGTGCGCTTGGTGCAGCAGACGGGTTGTTTTTGGGGAGGGGATCGAGCAATTATTAATTTTATTTGGCAAGAGGGAAATGGAAAGCCACCCAACCTGACTACTTGACTCTTGCTTTTATTGTGTGTTGGACAAGTGTACAATGACAACCACGTGTATATATGAAAGGTATATTATATACGGACGTGAATGTGGACAGACGAAAGCGAGTATTACCGTTACAATCAAAGTGCTGTCCCGCAGCAGCTGGTTTAAGGACATGGTTCGCCACTCGAGATGAAAGAAAAAAAGTGAGGAGAATGATCTTATTGGCCCCTCTGATTGTCTGCAATGCAATGCAATGCGGATGCGATGGATGCTATGGATGCCATGCGATACCATGCCATGTCCCCTGACGCCTGACAACCTGGAAGCTCATCCGGAATAAAACCAGAGTGGAGTCGCTAACTGAAGCTAGCGCTGCTGGCGTCTAGTGGCTTGATACTTGTCGTCATCAGCCCAGGTCTGTTTCTAAACTAGCATGGAACCTCCCTCTTCCTCTTCTTTCAACTACTTTTGCACTTTTGCTGCCCTAATTTCCGTCTTGTCCATCCAATCCTGACGTATACAATACCATTATTTAACTGCCAACACTGTATCCGTAACTTGACTCACATCTTCGCGTCATATTTGCCCTTACCCTACTTCCGAAATTCCGCGGCCTTGATGCAAGCCGCCTGTTGAGCTTTGCTGGCCTTGAGCCGCTTTCGATCTAGTCAAGCAGAATCCAGCCCATCCCCATCATGTTTGGAGGCTCAAGGAGGCACCGTCCTCCCACTCAGGTGAGTCGCTTTAATACCGATTCTATTTTACTCTTGCGGCATCTGCAAAACAGGTTTTGGCTTTTGACTTTCCGCTCCCACGGAACCCGCCCTGACCGGCGAAGCCATTGGCTTAAACCGTCGAGACTTGCCGCATTTAGCCTCCCGCTATTGTCTTGGACCTCCATCCCTTCTTGCGACTCTTTTTCCCTTTCTTTCTCCTTCTCATCTCTCTGCACAGCCGCTGCAAGCCTTTTCGCATTGCTAACATGGTCGTGTCATCACAGCCGTTAACACGGGAGACCGCCGATCCCAATGCCGCGACTGCCGCCGCATCTGCCTTTTTGCGACGGGAAACAACACCATCTCTGTCATCAGCTGCTGCGGCTGCGGCTCTTAGAGCTCGACCTGCAACACCTACCAATGTATCCCAAGTTCAATCAAAACGCGTTTCGCGCAGGAGCGCATCCGTGTCATCCACAGGAAGTAGGGATAGGAGGAGTCGGGATCTTCATCGATCGCCGAGCGCGAGTTCCATGACAGAGCGGACCTTTCGATCTCCGTCGCCTTCGCCAGCCAGGAGGCCCGCTCCGCAAACCCAAGATGTTCCTCCGGTTCCTAAGATACCCCACCATGAGCATACGAAAGCCGACGCAAAGATCCCGACTCACAAGCGAGCAACAAGCTTGCAAACCCAAAATTTCCAAACAGCAAGTCAAAAGATGAGGAATGGCCAAGGGTCATGGTTCGGTGCCGCTACGGCTGGCGATTTGTCTAACATCCGTCGAGCCGCTGTAGCTGATAAACGGGCCTCCGCAGACATACGGCCCAGCAGTCCGAACTCGATCAACTTCTCGTATCCTCGCTCCCTGACAGATTCACCAGATCCTTCAAATGCCACCATGGTGTATGATCCAAACTCTAGGCGAATGATACCTCAGGTACAGCTTCTGATGGTCGATCAAAATGTCCGGGATGCATCGGAGAAACCCGCCCGGAAGCAAAAGCATGAAGGATCTAGGAGCGGCACCCATCTTGCTAAGGGAACAGTAGGACGACTAAAAGGTACGGCGGTTGAACCGACCTCTCCGCCAGCTAAGGTAGTCCAAACCACACAAAGTCTAACAGGTACTTATATGGCAGTCACGCAGCAACCTGAGGACACCAAGCAGGCCAGCCAACCAGAGGCTGATCTGGAATCGGATGTTGGGTCTGAAACAGAGGCTGGACAGGGTCGCACGCCCGACTCATCAAGGAAGCAGATGCTGGTTGAACAAGAGCCAGAACCAGATGTCGAGAAACTCACACAACCAAATCGTACTGTTGAAAGCCAGCCCAGAGTGACCAAACCCGATGGTTCGGTCAGGAAGCGGCCTTCTGTCGTACACGAAGCCCCTGAGTTGGAGGAGGACCAACACGATGATGTCGCAACAACGATATCTATGGAACGTCCGATGGACGAGGTTGACGCGATACCCGTCAAATCAACCTCGCCACCTCAACAGGCACAAGAAACCACACATACTCCAGCCCTGGTGGACCAACCTAGAGAAACTGTGCGGCGAAATCGCGTACATTCTGAAAGCCCTGCTCGAAGCCCTGGTCGCACAACACATTTTGCGCCTAAGACCGATCAGCTTCTCATTAGGCACGAGCCGCCTCCACGATCTTTATCGCCTCGCAAATCTGCACTGAAGTATTCCAGCCCCCGCGATGCGTCTCCTTCAGAGGACGGCTCAGATGCTTCCGCCGCTTGGTCGGGCATGGCTTCCCGTGAAGAATCGGAGCTTTCCAGAAAAAAGAGTGTGAGAGTGAGCTTCGACGAAGGCAACACAGCAGTCATAGGAGAATCTGTCCCAACTTCAGACACCGATTCACCGCAAGTTACTAGCCCACAATCAAAGAAGCCCTGGCACAGCATCATGGGGCGAAACAAGAGGGATTCGGTAACATTGGATGAGGAAGAGACAATGACCCCTCGTCCTGCCCTCCCCTCCTTTGGGAGCATCCGCGAGAAGAAAGTCAAAGAACCTGAGGAGCGACCCCTCGTCCGTCCCATGGAACGATCCGCTTCACCTCCAGCATCAAACAGCCAATCCTCTGCTCATGATGTGGCACATTCAAGCGACCAAGTTGCTGGGTCAGTCCTGGCTCAAGACCAGGCCTCTCGCAATGAAGCTAATACTTCCAGATACCGGGAGCCCCTACCTCCTGTCGTCACTTCTGTCGACGGTCAAAATTATATCAGCAACAGTGACTTGAGTTCGGACGATGAATCTGAAACGGATACACCGTCAAGAACACAAGTTTCCACCCAGTCGACGTACGAAACGCAAGCAACTGCCAACGACTCATCAACTCCCTACGAGAATGATTCTGCGAAATCTAGTCCTAGCGAGACCATACCGACCATCTCGATCATTCAACCAAGTCCTCGAATTCCCGACGACGACCAACCTGAGTCACCACAGGACTTCTTTGATGTTCCAGGAGGGTTTACTGCAGGCGCAACCACAACTTCCTCAAATGAGAAAGGGATTTCAGACAGCAGCAAGACCACTCCCTTTGAGTCCAATGCGAACCAGTCTGCTGCAGGCGCTGAAGCGTCAGCGGCGATTGCGACTCGGCGATCCTTTGATTCGGCCAGCGTAGTATCTTCTAGTTCTCAGATGCACGATATACAAGAAGAGTCTGAGGAGTCTGATGGCAGCAGCATTTACAGTGATGCTTATGAGGATCTTTCCGACATGGAGGGGGATGGTTTCTTATCCTTGGATGCTGTCGTCGATAGCCCTGTCGAATCGACGTTCTCTCAAAAGGTGTTTGAAAAGGCTATTGTCAAATCTAAGGAAGCTGCCATGTCTGAACAGAAATCGCCCACAGAGGGTGCATCTGAGAAGCCATCGCATTCACCCAGCGACTGGGAGACTGCAAAGGCATACTGGAGAAGCTTGAGTCCAAAGGACAGACGCCAGCTTGAAAGGGAGGCTATGGAGGACTCTGACGAGGAACCCGTTCCAGAAGAAACAGTTCAACGATCAAAGCCGAAGTCGAAGTCTCAGACTAAACAGAAGTTCGTTGAAGATCCAGCGCAAGAATACTCGAAAGGACCACAGGAATCGCCAATCTCGGATATGCTTCGCGACTCAACTCGCGTGTATCAAATTCAGCCAGGCACAAGCTGGCCACGTGATGAGATTGAAAAGCCTCGCGTCAAGGCTTCTACACAAGACAAGCCAAAATCAACTGGGGGTGCAAAACTCCGAAAGTCTATGCGAGGTTCTGTAATCGCAACAACTGAGCAGTTGGAACCTATTCAGACCAGCAGCATGCGCAAATCTATGAGATCTGGCGCTGCCCCCTCAAGCCCACAAAACTCACACAGCGGAACCTTACGCAAGTCCCTTCGTCCAGAGCCTGAAGCTGCCACTGCCACTGCCGCCCTTGCTAATGCTGGCGATGGTACAGGCATGCGCAAGTCGCTCAGGGGTAATGGTTCAGCTGCCAATGGACAGAAAATGGCGCCGACGTTGAGGAATGGTGCTCGACCTACTTCTTATCAACCAGCAGCCACATCAGAAACGGCTCAAACTCAACGACGTACACATTCCGAGGATAGAGGACCTACTACGCGAAACGGTTCGAAACCAGCTCTCACGCGCCGAGGATCTGATTCAAGTGAAAGCAGCTTCCGACGTGCAAAGACTGGAGGAGAAGGCACAGGCTTTCGTAGGACGATGCGAGGAACTACACGGGAGCCAGCAGCAACAGCACCTCCGCCAGAAAGTGTAAGGGCAAGCAGTCGATTCAGTCTGCGGTCTCTGTCACCTACCGGATCAGCTTTTCGTCGTAACTCTAATACAAGTTCGCCTCCTCCAGTTGCAATGAACGGACGAATGCGATCGTCACTGCGTGCCGAGCCCAGTGCCGCTGGGTCCTCTCGTATGCTCTCTGGATTTGGTCGCTCCGCAAAGAGCAAGAAGTCAAAGAGTGGTAGTCGCTTTGATGACTCGAGCGACGAGGATGACAGTCGCCCAGCGTTCCGAAGTCGCTTCGTGGACTCAAGTGAAGAGGATACCCCATCACCCCGACCCAAACAGAAACGTGTACCCAAAACAATGCGGAGCACGGCCTCAAATAATGCTGCCGATGCTGCTATGAGTGCCCCCGCTCCTCGGGCTGCTGTCCAGGACTCTCCTGACCTACCGGACAGTGATGACGAGGAAGAGCAACCGCAACAGAACATCACTTCTAATGGAACAACCAACGCAGCTCCTCGACCTACCACAACTATGATGCGAAATGGGTCTGGTCGGGACAGTGTAGGGGTGCTGGCTGAAAGCGGTGAGCCTACAGGTGCACGACCAGGCCACAAGCGCAGAGGCAGCTTCATGTCAGCAATCCTGCGCCGCAAGAAGGATCCTGCTGACAAGATCTCCCGCACTACAAGCGAAAGTGCATCACGTCGAGATACTCACCTAGAACGGGGACCGGAGCGTCTCGCCTTCATCAGAAGCAACAGTGAAAGCCAGGCGCATAGCTCACGTCTACATAAACGTGGATCAAACTGGCCTCTAAAAGACCATGAACATGCCCATGAAGATGAGCAGTTTGACGACGGCTCCCAGAACACATATGTCGTCGACGAAGAAAAGCGGCCGTCTACCGCTGGTGGTCTCGGCCTGACTCCATCCTCTCCGACAACTAAGGCAGGCTTCCTCAAACGTCGTAGTACTTCTCATAGCCAAATTGGCTCCTCCAATGTCATTGCGGCCTCGGTCGATGGTTCCGAGGTTGGCACACCCAAAAAGAAGAAGTTTGGAGCACTACGCAGGATGCTCAAGCTTGACGAATAAGCCAACTCGTTTTTCTTAATACCTCAACACTCTTTTCGTCATGCCATCCATCATGGCATTATATCATTACCTGCTTATCAACACATTTATATCATTATACTAGACTCGTAAACACTCGTTCCGGGATCGTTTTTCACCAATACCCATCCCGATTCCATTGCCTTTTTTCTTTTTACAATACGACATTGAAGCTTTTTTGGATTAACTCACGGATGGAATGATTGCATTGGATGATTAATTAAAATGGTGGGACAAAAACAACGAATGGTACAAACCCAGGAATACAATAGGATTAAGAGTAATAACTAGTAGCTATTTTTATTTTATCCCCAAATCAATGATTATAGGATTATACGCCGTTTCAGTAATATCTTTGGAAGGAACTGTTTCTTATGATATCTGGTCCCCCAAGAACTACATATATAATTCGGAATAATCATAAAAACGAAACGGGGTGGAGTTTTGTGCTATTTTAGTGTCATTAGCTATGTAAATTTCACTTGATACGTGTCACTCTTACCAGGATAACGACTTGAATATTATCTTCAATGATTTACTTTTATTTCTTTATGTGAATGATACCCATCTGTTTTCTTCCATGCTTGTGTCTGTAAGCTTAAACGTTGCAGCAGATCAGGTCTCAGGTTCGCCATCAACGCCTCGCCTCCGGAAATCCCATCATATGTCTAGAAAGAACCGTTCGCAGTACAGCTCCCAGCCTTCCATTCCTGAGCCGGCAGGCCTTCACTAGATACCAAGAAAACGCGGAAGATGTCAAATGAGAACGCAGATCATGAATATTTTGATGCACCCACCCACAACTCCGTAAACATGCACCTGATACCATCCTATAAAAAAATGAAGCGTTTTGCTTCATAGGAAAGCTGAGGCTTCACTGAGAATGGTGTACACAGTCCTGGTAAGGCTTTGCTAAGAGACGGGGGTATATGAAGCGAAAAGGGATCGCGTTTAATGGGTTATGAACAATTGTTAATTTAGTTCTTAGATCGTGCTCGATCACCACCTCGTCCCTTTTCGCGTTCGAGCAGGAGTGTCAGTTGGCTTTTTGTGCGTCCTAGAGGCACACTAGCTGATGTTGTAGGGGGGGTTGGAGTGAAGCGAGCATCAAGTATAGAGCGTTGAGGTGGCACAGTGGGAATGGTATGGTGTTCAGGTCGTGTATGATCTATACCACCAAGCTCCGATGCGGTTCCAAGTCCGGACTGATCAAGGATGGTGCCAGTAACGGCAACGTTTGATGTCGATGAAGTAGCCTCAGTGAATAGACCCGGCGCTCGAATGTTATTCTGTGACTTTGGTTGATCGTATCCCCCGTGGGAGTGAGACCGTGATATAGGGGGAGCTTCATGACTCTGGCCACTTTCTAAAGATCCCACCCCAATTGTCGATCTCGAGGAAGCTGCAGAGCCCCTCCGCGACCCATGGCTCGAAAGATTGATGAGCGAACGAGCTTGGGGGAGCACACCTTTCTCGCGATGAATACTGCGGGGTCCATCTTTTGGTGGTGACGAGCGAGTCTCTTCTTCGATCACGTCCTTTACTAGTTCTTTCCTGGAAGTCGGTCGAGCGAGTGCAGCTGGTTGTTTCCCACGTGCTTTTTCGCTCATTCCGGGACGTTCATTGACCGCGCCATTGTTATTCTCGAACGCTGGTTGGTCATGTTCCACGCTGCTACGGACACTGAAAGGTACGGGCCGTTGCAGAGCGGCATCCCGCGACCCACCCGATGTTCCAAACCCGGCTTCTCGAATGATAGGTTTTACATCAGGCGCTGATTTCTTTGATTGTATCGGCTTTTTACTCACGACAGGAGACAAGGATGTGAGTTTTTGAGGGGGTACAATGGTCATCTTCGGGGAAGCCGCCACAAACACGGGTGCCTCAGATGCCGTTGCGGCTGTGCTTCCTGAAGAGGGAATCTCATCTTCATCAGCAGATTCATGGGGTGATACAAAGCGAGCCGTTGGCCGGGGTCCTGATGATGATGGACCTCGGGCTTTTTTCAAGATTGGGTGGATTGGTGGCGGTTTTGAGGCACTCGAAGATAGTGTTCTTAATGCTGAGTCGGTGGGTTTTGAAGGGCGGGACCCTTGAGGCTGTGGCATTGGTGGGGTTACCTGACCTTCGGCAGCTTCGAGTATTTGTTTAATTAGGGGGTGTATCTGGACCGGGTCAGTCGGCGACTTTGATAATCTTGGGGAATTAGGCCTGGATAGCACGTACGTCAGGTGCTTCCCATCGGTTCGGTGGTCCCTTGAGAGGCACACAGGTCGGTCCAACCGAGATCTCTTCGTAAAGTTTGGCCAAGGCACTGCCCTTGAGGAACCTGCGATCACTTCCCCAGACGTGCCACCAAAAGTTCTCGAGACGACATGCTGTGGGATCCTTAAGCTTCTTGTATGTTGTAGTGTACACTAGGTAAGTATGAGCGGTATTCAAACATGTGGGGAATATATGAAGTTTACCATGCCAATACTCCCAAACTTTATCAGGAGGAACAAGAGGAAAGTCGGCAACCTCTTTGTAAATGTTTGACGAGTTAACAACTATGCCCTTCGGCAAAATCATAGGCATGCTTTGGTCCATGTCTTGGGATCGTGAGACCACTAGGTTCAAGAAGTGGTGAACAGTTTCTGCAGCGCCAGGAAATGTGCCAACAGCAGGGAATCTGATTTGCGAGGTACCCCAGCGATTCTTCGGCGCAGAGGTGTTTATCGGCGGCTACAAAAGTGAAGCATGGTCGCTAGAACAAAGGTAACAAGTGAAATATCCGCGCCTGAGTAAGGTTTAACAGCGTTGAGAGGTTGTGGGCGCACAGCGTCGCTCAATAGCAATCCAAGGTCGCTTCTCTTGCTTTTTGGTCACTCGTAAACAAGACAAACTGCGACTGAGTTCCTTGAAAATTTGCAAGCGAGGAGTATATGCAATGGCGGATGACTTTGTGTCGTCGAGGTCGTCGTTGAGAAGGTCCTTTATTTGAGCAACACCAAAGCTGGGCTGAAGATGTAGCAGCTGACAATAGTTGAGGGGCAAGCAGAAGCTCCAGGTTATACAAAGCTTTTTTTCTTTGTTCTTTTTTGTTTTGTTTCTCCCGCGTGGGTCAGTAGTTGTTCATGCCCTCCGAGAGAGACACCGTTGCAGAGATAACTTCAAGATGGCTCGTGACTCGTAAGCTCGTGACGCAAAAGCTGGCTTCTCGTGTGCGAAAAAGCGGCGAATGTCATAAACAGTGGACCTGATACAGGTGAAGCGAGACAACTTTGGTGAGTGAAACTCAAGTGGTGTTGCAGTAGAAAGCTTAGCTCAGCGGGAGCTTTAATGAGTTAGTTGCAGCTGTGGGCTAAATCGAGCACGCCGTTCAGGTGCTGTGTAAGTGTAACAGTGTGTTCGGGGCTCTTTTGTCGCATCTGTAGATCAAAGCCACTTTTAAGAATGAAGAAGGTCTGCGCGTCACGAAATTAGGGGCACGAAATGAAGAAGGGACGGGTGTAGTAGATATGGGAAAATTAAGGGTCTGGAGGTGAAAAAGTCTGTACCTGCTAGTGAGTCGGAGAAAAAGACGGTGGAGCGGTGGAGGGACTGATGATAATGGCTGAAGATATCAAGTATTTTGAGCTGGAGTTCATGGATACGTTTCGGAACTACTGAAATCGTTGAGTCGGGGTACATGAAAACTTCAATAGCGGCGGCGGCGTCGGAGGTGGCATGCAATGCTGATTCGGAGTAAAAGAGTACTTTGTACAAGTAAGTCGCCAGGTGCTGCTCCAAATGCCTTCACACCTGATGCCGATAAGCTTCGGAGTCGATGGCGACGCCGACGAAGCAAGTTTTGAGAAGAATCGCCCAGAGGAAGAAGAATAGATAACAAGTTAGGTGTGCCGTATCAAGCTTGTGAAATACGGGTTCATGTTATAGCTCGTGACGAGGGAGCGACTGAAAAGGAGTCCCGTCCGCTTGGTCGGCCAAGCTGGAGATGGCGGCGAAAGACGGTGGAGGGATGAACCAGGTCAGGTACTCTGCGGAGATGCCGCTGCCTCGCTACCTCGCTGACCGGTCCAGGCCAAAAATGATCCAATTTTGATGAGTGAGTGCCCTGTCAACGGAATGAATGAGATCCTCTGCGTCGATGGGCCAGGGGTCCGGGTTCTAGCTACTTATCGCCCAGCACGTTTATCTCTTTGGTGGAGGTGAGGGATAGGGATGCTTGTCCGTCACCTCACTTCCTGTAAAGCCGGTACGTACTGATCTGTTGTAGGTAGGTACTAGAGGCAGGCGCGGATATATGAGGTCCCTCCGCAGACAATAGTGGACTTGAGGTGCTATCAGGTGCTGTATGTAAGAACCAACGGCACGCAAAAGCCACGACTGTGAGGGAGGAAAGTAAAGTTGTTGATGAGGCGAGGAGATGCGGAGTGGGAGGCTAAAGTATAATTGAGAGGTTGGAGAATGATAAACGAAACAAGATGGGGAAATGGGGAATCTTGACCATGGGTTTTAAAGATGGGAAGGACTGGAACTTTGACCTCTCCTTCCATTCTCTTTTGCTCGGTGGTGTTTGATCGATGGCCGAGGTAGGCTGTTCCTTCCCTAGTAGACTAGCTCACGAACTTTGGAAGGCACCCGGGGAGCAGAGCTTAGCGGACAGGCGGGCTCTTAGAGGCTGGGTTGAAAGGAAGGTGGTGAGCAGGTCAGGGGGTAGGTACCTCCAATAGGTACCTAAGAAACGATAATCATACCTAGGTAGGCTCCTCACAGTTTCAAACTACGAGGTAGGGAATGCGTCTATTTTTTAACATGATACCATATAAACTATCTGTAACAACCAATTTGTGAGCCTATATATCCAATGTCAGTCATTGAACCTCAAAAGTGAAGCAGTCGGTATCTAAACATTGAAGCGCAGGGGCAGGTCTGGACGGAGAATTCGCGCTAGCAGGGTAGGTTACACTGGAACCTGAACTACCGGACACGCGGGCATCCTTGTGACGTGTGGGCGGCTGAACTTCACAGGAGGGTCGAGGTTTCTATTCTCACATGGGCACGGCTGACCTCCACTAAGCCGATGGAAACTTTGGCACAAACTCCGTGAGGTTGAGGCATAAAGAGTTGCCTTATCCATGACTTTTGATTTTCCTGTCCACACCGGGTAACTATAGGTAATCTTCCTATCTTTAAGGAGATGCGATATTCAATCATCACGTCTGCGGGCTTACATCTTAGATGGGTTAATCAGAGTAGGGCTGATAGATATTTCCGCATATACCGTACTACTTCCACTCGTCTCGTGTCAACAATCCCAGGTCGCTGTGGCTGAGTATGGTACGGTACCTAGGTCGACAGGGGCTACGGCATCAACAAGGATTGGTACCTCAGCATCAAGGTCACGGGGCCATCGTTGACATGAATTATCATCAATCACCAACTTCCAAGTCGACGATTATACTGGCCGGCTATATGCAGGGCGAGCTGTCCTTTTGAATCAGGGCCCAAAGTGTTTCGTCTTGGCCGAGTGATATATGACCATGGAACAGATTCACCGCCCTGAATTCGAGAGGTATTCATTCATATTGCAGCCCAAGGACCAAAAAGTGGTTATAACAGATTTACCCTGAATTATCACATCTTTCGTTCAACTAAGTATGGCCATACAATCCGAAACTAGCCCGGTCTCAAGGTGTCGAAGTATTATCGCTATATAACAACTCAAGATAGGTTATCAACACCACGGCAAGAAGTAACCTCCAAACAGCCATTACCAAAGCACAATGCACAATACACAGTACACAAACTCATAGTCATAGACAATTTGGGGCTCTACATCCTGTCTCTCTCATCCCTAGACTGTTGCAGTTCCTGACTCGAGACCACCCAAAGCGGCACGATCTTCGACCCAACCGAAACGTCACTTTTACACAGAGTTCTAGAACAGTTCAAATTGCCTGATAGACTCAGTGTCTCTCTGCGGAATTCATCTCCTGACCTCTCAGAAGCTGAAACCGTCACATTTGTCTGACACAGATTGTCTCTGTTTGTACGACATGATCAGCCCAGTCGACTGATGGGATTGGCTGCACGAGTTTTCTACCAGATTTCCCCCCTCCACTATGTTGGGATCAATCCTTCCATTATTCTTTTCTTTTTTCTTTTTTCTTTTTTCTTTTTTACTTTCTCTCGTTTCCTTTCCCCTTGCAGAAGGTTTAATTTTTCTTCGCGTCTTCTGATCTGTTTCTTGGCGGGGTTGTTACCCAGCAGTTGGATGCCATGGTCGTGTGACTGACCACCCACATTCAGCCACATGGAGGAGCACAGACTTTCAGGCTTTTCTCAGTGTTTTCCTGAGGCTCTTCCCCGCTTCCCAAGTTGTGCTTTGAGCAATTCACGAGACCCAATTCAAGGGCTTCTTTGGACGGAGGTCGGCTTGTTCCTGGAGGCACCTGACACTGAGATGATGAAATGATGAAATGAGGGGCTCACAGTCAGCCACCCCGTCTTTGGGGCTAAGCTAGGCTACTGTAAGATAAAGTTTCCTCAAGACATTTGCCATTTGTCGGCCGAGAGGAGAGGAGTTGCGTTGCGGGATGTGTCATGTACTGTACATAAGTTGTGGTTGGGAAAGTTGAAACCCGGCAATGCTCAACGTCGGCTTTAGACAAACCGAAACTCGGTTAACTGTGGAGAGCTCTCAAGCTTGAAGCTCCGACCAACCTGAAGGTCTAAATAAGTCTGGGGGTTGGAGTTGGAGTTGGGGTTGGGTCTAGACTTGAACATCCCTGATAACTCCTCGTCGAGTTTGCTCGAGGGGAGAGAGAGGGACCTTCATCAATTACCCATGCATGTACTTACAACATATCCCAGAATCATCCCAAAGTCACTCATCCACGTGGTCAAGAGTCCAGGGCAAGGTATGGGTCGACAGGCCTCCCCACGCTTCGAGCCACACCAAAAGCTTTTGTGGTTGCGGGGATCCTTGCCAGAGATCCTGGGCTTGGGGCTTCAATAGGATGGAGGGGTAACGGGTGACCAAGAAGGATTTTGAAACTTCATCTTTGGTCACCGCGGGCCGACACTGGTTTCCCAGGGTACCTCCGCGATCTGTATCGTTTATTGAAATGGTTGCTAGGTCAGTATCGGGTATTACAAACATGTTATGGATTTGGTGATGCAGCTGGTATATGGTTGGAGACCCAATTCAGATATCTCAAAGGCAGTGGCAAGAGTTTGTTCATATATTTATTTTACCTGGTATCACACCATGTGTCATACTATTTGCGCTTAGTACATCAGATCTTCAAAGATAAGGTCAACTCCCCTCCATCCAGAGCAACTTACAGCCGCCACCTTCATCTTGCAGACTTACACCAGATTTTGGGTCACGTCCGTCCACGTACAAGCACCTCCCTCACACAATCGCTGAATTATCTGTACCCATGCCAGATCAACACCATTACAAATCCGACACTCGTTGTGGCTGCATCTTGGGCGCACGGGAAGTCGTTGCTAATGTAGACTCGCATGTACTGTAACTGAACCTGTAGCTACCTATCTAACCCACAACGGCAGCTGTACGGGTTGTACCATGGTCTCGGAGTCAACGAACATGTTGGGGGGTTTTCCTGCAGCCCGGTCTTGTTTCGGCAGTACCATTTGGCCTCTAGTGAGCGTGCGGGTTACACTCGGGAATGGCGTGGGGTTTAGAGTGCAGCTATTCGATCTCGGGACCTGTCACTCCATTATACCTCGTCTAAATGTCTATATCCGCGGGGAAGGCTATAAGTTGAAGGCTTTGCCTGTCAACAATATGGTAGAAGTATAACCGGGTCATCTAGTGACGATATATTAGTACCCAAGACGAGGAATACGACTACAGAATTGCTCCAAACTATTCCACTTACGATTCATTTTCAAATGAAACCACGCACGCATGCCAATAGCGGCAGTCATACTAAATATCCGCCTAGATTTCTCATAGCCTGTCAAGCAACGCTGTAGCTGACCGGCTACTTTGATAACACAAGTTTGGATTCAGAGTCTGGCGATTCCATTTGTTTACTTAAGTCAAGGGTTACAAATAAACTTTGGGTTTCGGATTAGATAGTCAATTGGCTCACGGAGCTAATGCAAGTGTAATCCGATAATAGAAAGTGTATGTGGTTTTGAGTCGAGTTCATTAATGTACGGCCATCCCTCTGTGGCCCATATTACATACATTGATTAAATCCCAAATTCGCTTTTGTCAAGGCAAATCCACCTGCCTAAGTACGCAAAACCCAATTACTGCACAATTTTAACCAAACTCCATTTTCGCCTTTCATGATGGCCGCTTAAGTAACGGTGTAACCACCGTCGACTCGGAGATCAGCACCAGTGACATACGAGGAAGCCTGTGAGGAATAAGTGGTCAGATCAACACGATAGTACTTTCTGGAATAAGTACTCACATCGGATAGCAAGAAGGTCACAGGACCCATGAGATCCTGGGGCTGCCCCATCTTGCCCTGAGGAATGAGTGAAGTCCACTTTGCCTTGAGATCCGGGTTGTCGTCAAGAATCTTCTGAGTCCTATTGCAACGAGGTTAGTCACAGCTCTGGAGAAGCAGAGTAGAGGGGAACTTGCAATGCAGTCAACATGTAACCGGGTGAGATGCAGTTGACTCTGATGTTAGCTTGCGCCCACTCAACGGCAAGAGAAGCTGCGAGATGGCGCACGCCAGCCTTGGCCGCATTGTAAGGAGCCTGAGGTTGGGGAACATTGACAATGGAACCCGACATGCTACCGATGAAAACCATACTACCCGAGGCCTTTCTCTTCATCAAGTGTCTGGCGACTGAGGTGGCAAAGAGATAGGTGCCGTCGACATTTACGGCCCAAAGCTTACGGAGACGGTCGATAGGGTAGTTAACAGCTTCAAAATTCTCCGTGAAGCCAGCTGAAGTGACGAGGTTGTCGACTTTGCCGTGTTCCTTGACGACCTCGGCGATACAGGCGTCTACCGACGCAGGGTCAGAAACATCGGCATAGTGAGCGGTGACCTTGGGAGTTCTGTGGTAATACTATTTTAGTATTGCATACTGTCAAGTTTTGAAATTGGCGAGCCTACCGTCGAGCTCGAGGGTTCTCTTTCTTGAAAGCTTCAATGAGAAGACTTGTCTGCTTCTCTGCTTCCTCCTCTGCATAGTCGTTAGTATTGTGTTATATCTGGCAAGATATTCGCTTACTGTTCATGTCGACAAGAGCAAGATTAGAGCCAGAGAAAACCATTCCTTGGCCCATGACAAGCCCCAAGCCACGCGCACCACCAGTGACGATACCAACATGGCCATCAAGCGAGAAGGTCGGAAGCGTGGGCCTCACATACTGACCACCAGTTCCAGCGACAGGCTCACTACTCGGGAGCTCGTGATCTTCTGGGTACTCGACCTCGATCTGAGGATCGGTCTGTGCATAGTTTCCAGGCTTATCCTGGCGAGCAGGGAAATTGTGAATCTTGCGCGCAGCAGGAAAAGCGAAAGAGGGTCGAAGCACAGCTGGAGCGGCGATACGGCGCGCACAAAGGCGTAAAGTAGGTGCGAAGGGCATGATAAAAGATGGAAGCAAATATGACGATGAGACGATAAGGAGGCAAAGGTCGAGAGGAGAAACTCAAGGGACTGGTTGAGATGATATCGTTCTTATGGAAACGAACAATGACAGCTCGATGAGCTCAGGTGGCAAGGAGCTTGCTCAGAATGAAGCTGGAGCTCCCAAAGCTTGACGTCGATGGTGCAGGGATGAACAGTGAATGATTGATTAGCGCCCAGGAATGAAAACGGGAAAAGATATGCCAATGATGCCGCGCAAATCAACTGCTACGATTGAGCGAGACGAGCTGACGTGGAAGGGAGAATAGAGATGATGAATTGGATTCAATTGGGATGTGGGAGTGTCATTGATATTTATTA
>ONZP01000386.1:0-69755 GCA_900312805.1 Fusarium torulosum
GTCCAGGAGACATGCATCCATTTATTATGGTGATCGAAACAGGCTAACAAAAAAATGCTTAACCACTCGTAGAAGAGGATCAAAAAGAAATGTGCCTCAAGAGGAGAGGGTCAAGAGAAGAGGAAGGAAGCACAGTCAGATTTGTTTTGACTTGCAATGCGCTACTGCAAATAACCTTGGAACCTTGCCGTCTTTGAAATTGTTACAATGAAGATCTCATCACGTGTGGTCTTGGAGGTGTGGAGGAGTCTAGGAGAGGAAGAGAAGGGGGCCACGTCCGAGAATGCCAACACAATCTTATGCACTAGACAACTGTCCAAGGAAATGTAGGCAATGAGAATAAATACCATGATTACCAGAGACTTTATGCTGAATAGAGATGTTGTTTATAGGAATGGGGTTGATACATATCAATATTCAGTAAACGGTAAGATGTATAAGAATTACAATTAACATATGCTATGAGTAATTACGGCTACCTACATAAGAAAACCAGCATAAACATTCTCATCGTCGTTTCAAAGTTCGCATCAGGAAAGCCAAGAAACGCGCATTGCTAATGCTCATGCACACACGCACAAAGCCAAAACAGTGACAGCATACTCCATGATTCCATAGCCCAATCCAATCCATGAGCTTACTCCACAATCTTCCCGTCGACCCCCCGTCTTGTCAGCATCAGACCGACCCTGGTATCTTGCTCAAGGTCTCCAGATGTTGATATACAGGGCACGTGCAAGCTCGGATCTGGATTGTGGTATCTGAAATCTCAACTCAAGCCATCATCTTTGGATGCGCTCAAGCATGCACCAGCTCTTTAAGTCTCTTCTCAATCTTCTGTCGACCGTCAAGGGTACTCCAGACCTCGTGAGGCGCTCCGTCGACGATGTCCCAGCTCTTCAAGTTCTCAGTCAGCTTCGTCAGGTCGCGCTGCTTCTTCTCCCATGTGTGACTATCCTTGATGTGCTTTCCGGAGCTAATGACAACAAGCGGCGTGTCCTTGTCCTGGATTTGACGGCTGGTCTGCGCATCTCGTCGGGTAAAGGAACCGGCCACGAGGCTCTCCTGCAACTTGGCAAAGATGAACTTTCCGTTCTGTTGGGCTGATCGTCCATAAACTCGGTCTCGGCTTGTTCGTCCGCGGAAGATGGCACCAGGGAGTCGGTCCAGACCAAGTGGAGAGATAACGCCCCATAGCCAGAGAATGAATCCGCGACCGGGTGATGCCACTTCGTCGAGGAGATCCTCATGCAGAGGATCGACGAGGAGAAGGCCTTTGACATGGTCTCCATGGCGGGCCGAAAAGACTCTCGAATAGATCGATCCAATGCCAGCACTTGCGAGAATCCAAGGTCCGCCCTCACCAGCACTAGCAAGAGCCTCGCTGAGTGTATCGACTACGAAGCCTGCCGATGAAGGTGATGGTGCATTGTCTGACCAGCCGTAGCCAGGACGGTCGGCAAAGCAATATCGTGAGATGGATCCATTCTTGACAGCGTTGTCGGCAAAGTTCCAAAATTCGTATTCGACGGTTCGCTCACCAGCCTCGAACAGAACGGTAGGCAGCTCGTTACCCTTGAGATCGGTCTTGTTGCCGTGGCAGTAAACATGGATGCGGTATTTTCCGTTGTCGACCAAGTGCAGCTTTCCTGGGTGTGATACACCTGCGTCGAGGGCTCGGAGGATGATGGTCAATGTGATGAGGAACACGGCTACTGACATGATAGCATAGGCAACAGTTGAGACCATAACCTCGGACCACTCGAAAAGGGTTCTTCGGGTCTCAGCTCGGCCGGTCAGTCGTTGCTCTTCCTCGGCCTTGCCCCATTTCACGGTACGATCAACCAACAAAGTCCAAAGGCTGGTGAGCAGAGCCCAGATGACACTGGTGGCGCCAACCCAGCTCTCTTCATATCGAGTCTTTTGCACAGACAAGATGAGAACCATATCGAGGAGAATGACACCCTACCTGGAGCGTGAGTATAAACGGTCACATTTGGCGGGGGTTAGGTAAACGTACCGACAGGAAGATGGCCAAAATTCTTACAGACTTGGATGGCACCTCAAAAAATAGAAGCGTAAAGGTGAGGTTCACGAGCGTCCATGTCGCGAAGCCAAAGGCGAACCAAGGACTACCGCGAGTTTCGATACCAGGCGGCGTCACAAAGGTGGACACGAGAAGCAGAATCCACCAGACAAGAGTTATCAAAGTAAAGGCAATGGTCAAGTATCGCAGAGCGCGAATGCTCCAAAGATTGTAGGGAGAGACTGCGGGATCATCGGGCGCAAGATACCCAGCCTGAGTCGAATCGACGCGATTTGGGAGCAGTCGAGTGTGCTCATCTGGAACAGCCCGTTCACCATCTTCGGGATCATGGGCGGCGCCATTTGCACCGTTAAGTCGCCTTTCGCCTCGTTCTTCACTCAAGTCCCTCTTGGGAGAGGAGAAGAGAGGCATGTTGAGAGAAAGTTGAGTTTGTGAGAGAGTTTCAGGTGAATTCTTCAGTCGATGTTATAATCGTAGAGGTGCTTCGCGTTATTCGTGAGAGGAGGAATGTGATTTAAACACTTTTTTTTGGAACAACAAATCACCAGTCGTACAAGAATTAAACAACATTCACAGAAAAAGCCCGTTCAGGTCGAATTCTTCAGATCCAAAAACTAAGTCTAAAACCTACCTCCCCAAGGGTTGTATATAAAGCGAGAGCCCAAAGACTGGCTAAACCAACTGCAGAAGCGTCGAGGAATCCATGATGAAGGGGCTAAAAGATAGAATACGTCATATCGTAGCCATTCCAGCTGAGCAAGTCGCCAATCATCATCTGTTAGCGGTGCACAAGCAGGACAAGCCTACAAGGAGGTGACCACTAGCGCGGGCACAAGCTTCCGGGAGATGGATCTTGGAGCTTGGAGCTTGGAGCTGAAGCTTGGGCTCTTGGCTTTTTGTGAATCAGCCGTTGTTTGTGGTCATGGAAGAAAAGCAACGCAAATATTACATACATCTTGGCTTGCTCAATAGTGCATAATAGACAGGAGAATAGCCCATACATTGATAACCCTCCAATCACTCCAATCAAGGGCCTCATCTGATATCTCCCAATTGCACAATAATAAATAATAAATAATATGTAATCACTTTTCTTGGCCTCGCCCGAATTCGCTCGGCATCGGCATCACCCGAGTCTCCCTAATGACAGCCACACAGCATCATCATGAGCGTCCATATCTTTCACATGGCCATTTCATGTTGCACAATAAACAGGAATTATTTCAAGCCTTATCCCTGCTAATGTCCATTTCCCCATCGCGTCTACAGCGCTTAACAGCTTTGTATTTCACAATCTCGATTGTGCTCCAACCTTAACCATATATAACACTTCTGGTTCCGGGTTCGTTAGACCATGTTTCACTGACGGCAAACGCTCGCCACCAACCGTCATTTCACAGAAGAGGCATTCTCTAATAATAATCATTCTTCACGGCAATCATCGCGGAGTTGAAACAAGGTATCTGCTAAGCTCAGTCGCTGATGATTGATAGATATTACAATTAAGTAGTTAAACAAAAAGTGGCAAGAGGCCAGTCAAAAGCAGGCCAAGTATATCCCAACTCCAAAAAAAATTACCATAGGGTATAAACATCCATATATCTATCTCTTTTCGTTTTTGACCAGGCCCTCGACCAATTCCAACACGCTCGCTCATGATATAGGAAATAAATCATCAAAGGGGTCGTCCCTCCCATAGATCCGTTCGTCGTAACACATTATGTTCCTTCGCAAATTGCCGACTTCAAGAGTCCCAAGGAGTAACAGGGTTATACTCCTTGGCACTTGGAGCCGTGCTGATGCTGCTCGACACCGAATGAGACGCCTGACTTAATCCTGAATAAGACTGTGCCATTTCTCGCTGTTGTCGTGCACGCTCAAAGGCCTTTTCTGGGCTTGGTCCTCGAGTAGATGTGATGGCATTTTCGGGTATTTTCTCAATCGGTAGATGCAGCTTCACCGCAGCCTGGGGATCCTTCATGTCGATGCCGTGCCGTCTGAATGTGTTCTTCTTCTGCTCCTTCATCGCCTGTGCTGAGGGTTCGCTCACAGACAGCCAATCTTTAACTTGATGAAACCATCTGGATTTCCCTGTCTTGGATTTGTTCGTGCCTGTTGATGATGTGGAAGTGCGTGGTTGCTCACTTCCGCTGATAGAAGAGTCGTATTCAAACATTGGGGATCGTGGTATCAAAGCTGATGACCGGGGACTGACAAGACTGTCGCGAGGTGATCTGGTAGTAGGAGACATTGTTGCTGTTGTTGTCCTAGTATTGGGAAAGCAATTGATTGTAATACTGGTTGATATTGGAGTAGGCTTTCTTATACCAAAAAGTTGGGTCGGCTTGGTTAAAAGCCACACTGAGGATGAAAAAACTGCGCCTTCAAGTACTATTCCCGTTGATGTTATTCGTAATGGGCCTTGATATATGGATGATCAAAAGTGTTGAGCGTATCTGAAATAGGCATAGTCCTTCGCACCAAAGAACCCTCTCGTGATTGCCCAGAGATGGTTTTCGCCTCTCAAGACTTTGATGTCGTAACAACAGGTCCTCTCAAAAGGACAAAAGATTATCACAAATACCGTTTTTTATTTATTTAGGAATGCAGGAACAAATCCAACAGCCGCGATCGTGTGGCCCCAAAGCCTTTGGTGTTGGACGTCAACGGCGGTAGTCGTGGATGATGCAAGTGCACGACTCGTGCAACGCGTCAAGGGAAACACTGCCGACGGCAACTAGAGGATCGACGGATAGATGGAATGTTTAACTGAACTATTGTTTTTGAGAGAAGGCGGGAGAAAAAAGAGAAGGGTAACCAGTGAGGCTATTGACTAAATATTTCGAGTCGAGAAAAAGGTCGGGGAGAAATTAAGAACAAAGAACTGATCGTCCAGAAAAAGACGAGGGGATGGCTCATAAAACAGAGAAAGAAGAGAGTTTGACGAGGGAATCGGTCACATACCGACTGGGTGCACAAATGTACCGCCCTTGTCAACGGCCATAGTAAAGATAGTGTCACGAAAAACCTTCGCAAACACCAATAATCAGGGCTTGCCGGACATCCAATAGTACAAGCAAAAGGTACTCCGTTTAGTTTTGCATCCATCACCTTACCCACACCCTTTTCTGCTTGTTCCCAAGACTCGGGCGTCACTTAGACAGCATCGCTCACACCTTCTGCGGACTGGCTTACCGCATGCGATCTTGGCCAAGACGGAGCTGAAGAGCTGAAAATTGTGCACGAGAGCTGTTGATTGGTTCACGCCGGATATGAGGCCGAGAACCTCCTTGCGGGATGATGCAACGGGCGAGTGCCTCTGGCGTCGTCCACCAACACAATCTAGACGCTAAGTGATGTGAGTTTGGTATCCCAGCCAGTGGCTTTTGATGGTGCTTTCAACAATATGCCCTAGAGTCTTAAACACACACAAGGCCTGCTTTGATTTAACACGCAAATGCCGAACTGCCAGGCGCCACAATGTTGATCTTGGTCTTGTTCATTGCCTCGCCGGCTTCTGAGGCCGAGCCTCTAAACGGCGTCAAGGTGTCGACCCGAGAACATGGTTTTCAACAACAAAGAGATGTCAGACGTCTCTTTGCGACGATCTTTGGCCAGATCGGAAATCCTAGCGTTGCTTTTGCGGCAAAAAAAGACATTAATGCTTGTGTGGCTAACTGTGCCGCTATCAAGTGACACGCAAGAAGCAATTATGGCTGTGCTGATCAGTTATCAAGGTTTTTAATAGCCATGAACCTTTTTCTTTTTCGTAAGACACATGGCGAGTTAAGCTTCTGCATGTACCAGTCCCCTTGCATTTGGTTATACGAAGTACTACCAGTAGAATCAATAAAACATACATCTTACAGCACAACAGAGTTTGCTACACCACCACTAAGCCACCACCACTCCGTTAGATGTGGGCATTTTCGGATTGCTCTACCACAGCAGAGTTTACCGTCTTCCACCTTTGTCCTGGTGCCCCTGACTACTACTACTACTACTACTACTACTACCAACGTCTTCCTTACGGGTTACACCTGCTGTCCACTTTTTAGAATTACCAAAGTCTGGAGACTCAATTTCACCATGGCAAAAGCAAGAATGCCGTCCCAGGATGCACGAGGCAAAACCAGCCGTGGGGATAGGCCACTATTGCATGTGGATGTTCATGTAGGGGGTCTAGACCTGTTTTTGTAATATCAAGCCCGACAGATGCAGACCAGGTAGACCTTGATCTCTTGCTTGAACACAAAACATTTCCGAGAACTTGGTACGACGGGGGACTAATATGTAGTAGGGGATCGACACACTTTAGGTCGAACATGGAGATTTCGGTACCCAATGGTGATCCGGGTAGATACTCGAACTTTTTCTTGGTATCAAAGCCGCCAGGTATCCTCCAGTCGATAACAGCTTGTGAGTGCTCAAATTGTGCGTGTCTTTCGACTGCACTAATGCTGTGGACTGGTCGAAGCCCGATAATAGAGATGCTGTGCTTCCAAAGTCTCGTCAGCCATCCACTTCTGCATATGGGCGGCCCATGGTTGCAGACGTTCATGCACGAAATGCACTCGTCATTGTAATTCCGAGTTTCTCATTTACTCCAGTATAACCTTACTGTAAGATAAAAAAGCACGCTTATTACCATTTTTGCTTGTGTTCAAGACAGGAAATGAAATAAAATGGTGCAAGGTAATTTACAAGTTGGTCTGTGCTCAAAT
Organism: Fusarium torulosum; assembly: GCA_900312805.1. Taxonomy (NCBI): domain Eukaryota; kingdom Fungi; phylum Ascomycota; class Sordariomycetes; order Hypocreales; family Nectriaceae; genus Fusarium; species Fusarium torulosum. The sequence goes on from ONZP01000386.1 coordinate 6,772, forward strand.
CGCATCGGAGCTGCGGAGATCTTGTCCGATCGCTGAAAAGTGGAGAAGGTCTGAGATCCATCTTCAGCCATTTTCAGCAGGGTCCACCCTAACAGTCTCGAGTCTGGACTTGCTTCCCTCTTTACCCTCGCCCAAAATACACGGAAACTGAAACATTCAGAAGCCTCATAACTAATACCAGCTCAAGGTGTCAAAAATTGGCATACCCAAGATACTTTGATATACTGCAAATGTTTCTTATCGCACTGCCCATCGACTCGGGCACTAAATCCTGACCAAGAGCTTGGCACAGTGCTTATGTGGTCATCTCACGCGTCTGGCTAACCCCGCCAGAAGCTGCTGTGGTTGGAGTCCTCCTGCACTACTGCACAGCTCAGAGGCGTCATATTAGGTACCAATTACAGTGTCACACAGCTACCTAGATAGGTACCTACCAACGTATCTTGTTGCGACGTCCATACCCATCGCCCTTCGTCTACCAAGCGTCCCGGTCCTGATCCGTTCCTCTAATTCCTCTGACTTGTCTCGGTTTCCGTTTTGTATCCGACGCTCTTACTCTATTGAGTCATTCGCTCCACACCCGTCGCCGCTATCGTCCGACCCAGTCCCGGACCTCTGCCGTGACCTCTCCGTTCTTCGGTGCCTAGCTCCCGCTTTTGTTCAAGGACTCTCAACGTCTCTCGCCGAGTCAACAAAGCAAACATTCACTGCGGCGCAACTCAACCATGCCCGCTCTCACAATCAACACTGACAACCCTCCTGCCAATCCTCCTTCCCCAACCCGGCCGCCTATCTCTCCTATTACTCCTCCATTACGTCCAGCGCAACTTCCTGGGACCGAAGCCGCCAGCGCCGCCAGTCGCCCGAGTCTTACACATTCGCAACCAGACCAGACTGGCATACCCCCACCGGCGCCTCAACCGATAGCCTTCGATTCAAACCCGGACGTTATTGCACTCAAGTCTGCAATTTCTATCCTGCAGATCCAGCGGCAGCGCGCCACTGCAGACATTCAAGCTCTTAGTCGCGCAAAGGATGAAGCTGTCCACGACCCCGAGGCCTTTATAAGAGACCTTGCCGCAGGCAAAATCAACGCGCCTGCGAGCGGCGATAGCGACAGCGACGATGATGACGACAACAACGATGCGGAAATGGGCGGCCAAAGCGCTGATACACAGAAAGACCCCGGATTAGGTTCCTCTAGCCAGCGCATTGCTACCGAACCACCAGCATGGACAAATATTCCCCAGCCGCAGAATGTTGTTCGCTGCCCACCCATCAACTGGTCTCAGTATGCCGTCGTTGGTGATTCCCTCGACAAACTTCACCATGAGCAAGTCACACATCCAAACCAGGGTACACCAGCCAGTGTAGGCGCAAATGGCATGTACGAGTTTAGAGGCGAAGGAAAACAAGAGAGATACCAAGGTGTTGCGGCGCCCTATGCACCAACTCAAGATCGCCTAAACAAGAAGCCTAAGGGCAGGAGGTCGTGAGAGACAATGACACGATTACACAATGATGTTTATGAAAGGGTTGTAATTACGCGGTGCATCCGCACTATCTTTGAGCGAGTTCTTTTTCGTGGTGGGCTTATCCCATACACATCGTGGCGTTAAGTTATAAATGGAATGGCGTTTCAGAGGGTAGCAGCAATATACCACAAAATTGCAATTTAGCATTTGGTTCGTCTAGGTAAATATCTGGTAGAAAGAAACAAGAAAGGGCCTTGAGAAATATGCGAGCGCACACTACCACTGCGAAATGATTATGACCCTCCATTTCTCAATGTATAACTGAGGTACCAAGGTGGAGGTGTATAAAGAGCAGTGTTAAAATCAAGGATTTATTTATATGGCAGATTAAATAAAAAAAACCGCCGGCGTATCAGTCGCATCACAGTTCAGTCCAAGGCGGGAAAAGAATATGCCATAGCGAGATCTTTTAGGAGGCTACAACAGCCTGTATGGCCATATTGTCTGCTGCGTTTACCTCAATGCCTAGGCAGATCAGGTCAATCATGTGAGAAAGAAATGGCACAATCCTCAGTTCACGCCGGTCCATCGTATCCGTCTTGTCCGATAGACCTCAACGCCATTTGAATTCGATAATCCCTCGATATTTCCCATATACGCCTCCCTTGAAAATTGCAAGTCAATCCCTAAACCAAGTACGACATAGAGTAGTCTGGTTATTCTGGAAAGTCCCTGTGTAACAAGCTTAGTTCACTTTTCACACAATCATGAGGAGGTCAGAAAACTTACTCCATACTCTGCTGCACTGATCGACGGAGACGCCGGTTGTACTTTTTCTTGTCATCTGGACCTCCGCCCCAATACATCTTCGTAGCTTCAGGATTAACAATCTTGCGAGGGTCATAGGCAGGTTCATCATCTTCAAGAATGGCAAACACAGCCTCAATGTGTGATCGGACGTCTTCCCTTTTGCTAGGGTTCGGCGCGTAACAGGCTGTGCCATCTGCTGCGATATGGTGGTGGAAGATCTTTGTCTCGAACTTAACTCGAGGCTGCTCCTCGGGAAAGCGGACGCTGAAATTCATCTTGATCCTGAACAAGCCTCCGTCCAAGTTGGTCATAGGGCGCCCAAAATAGGTTACCACCCAAACGAAAGGGTTCTCTTTTTCAAGAAAGACATCATGCGGCATATCACTTCTTTTGAACGCCTCGACAACTTGCTCGAACTGGTGTTGAAGATTGACAGCAACAGTAGTCTCCCGCATTTTGGCGTCCATGCCCTCCGCGGCCCAGTTCTGAGGTTCCCCATCGATCGCGGCCTTGATAGTGTGTAGGCGCCGTTCCAACTCAGGGTAGTTGAATTTACCATCCATGGAGTTATTACCTGGTGTTTCGAATGGCATCCTCTCGAATGTCTGGTTAGGTTTGGTTTCCGACTTGCCTTTCTCGATGGCTGCCAAGTATGACTCGAAGTACCACAGGAATCGGCGTTTGCACAGGTCTTTGAATGGCTCAAATGGTATAGCAGACTCGTCGATGTCCTCATCCTCCATATCACTCACTGCCGCTGCATTTGTTTGCTGGGAGCCACTAGCGTTGAGCCCAAGATAGCCTTCCAAGCGTTGGATGACACTGATACGCAATGTCTCGTGACGAATCTAGCAAGTCAGACAGTTGGTTTACATGGTAGTATGCAGTCACGAACCTTTTGGACGTAATCTTTCTGGGCTTTTTTGTCGAAATCTTCATGGGCATCTTCAAACCCTGGTTCGTTTTCGTAAGGATTGGAAGAAAGAAGACTTTGGATGGACAGCAGGATTGATTCCAGTCCTTGAGCTGAAGACCACTCCTCTCCACGCTCTCCACGCCATGTACTATTCTTGGTCAGTTCGGTTTTCAGATCTATGGTGCAGTTTCCAATACCCTAAGATAGATCTAAGAACTTTAGTTTAAATCATCAGCAGTGGGTGATCTGAAATGACTTACAGGCAGACCTTGCCATTACTGTAGACATTTGGGTTGAAGCGACAACGTCCCCCATTTGTTGTGATACAAACTACACTCGGGGATTTGGATGGATAATCTGTCACCGAGAATAAGACTAAGCTTTGTCGTGGAAGGGGGAGGTTAACCTTTGTGAAACCGAATGGCGAACTATCATGCCAAGTCAGTCGATTGCATCGCCAGAGTAAGCAAACGGGCTCATGCTAACCTCAAAGAACCCAAATTCGTACGGGGTCTCGTGAGGGCCCACGATTAAAGCCTTCACATTACGAACATCGATGTCGCGGCATGCCACGGCGAGTGCTATAACATGATGACATAGTGTGTCAGCTGGTGTTCTTCCAGATGAGTTATATACTAATGTGAGGATGGCGTACACAAATCGCAGTTTTTCTGGATCTCGCCGAGTTCCTTGTTATAATATCAGTATATTATCTTGAGGCTGAAATAGTGAACGAAGGGATGGTAGGAGTGCAGGCGGATGCGGGGCAGCCAACCTTGGAGATACGGATAATGGACTGGTCCATGGCGCCTCGTGCGTTGCAGTTCGGATATTGGTATGCAGAAGTGAGATTTTATTGCCAATAACGACGCACATGGACAAATCGCGATCAAAAGTTGAGTTAGGGCTGATGGTGTTAAGTCTTTGAGAGAGTGAGGTGAGTGTGGATGTTATAGTTGCGTGGTGGATGAGTAGGTACGTAGGTATCGTTTAAGCCGAGCGTGGGAGGAAAGTGGGGAGGCAACAGCTTCTTTGGGCAGGCAGCTACAGCTTCACCCCTACCTAATGCGATCAATGATATCCAATATCATAGGTAATCACTACAAGTGCATCAGTACTTATAGTTGGAATAAACATATGTATTCATTTCTTTGTCTTATCAACATCGTGGTATTCTTACTTGTTATTTATCAAGCCTGAAATCCTCTTTAACAATGAGGAACTGGGGATCCTGCATATACAGGATAGGTGCATCAGCGATTCACTACGCAATGAGGATTCAGCAAGACAGTTAATTGCTGCTCATTAGGCTTTTGTTCCGTTTTTTTAGAGCTATCCTTTAGTGTTTCAGCCACGAGAAATACATTGGCTCTGAATAACCTTGTCCTTTGGCTCTCCTGTTTGGATGTCTCTTATACTCCAATTTCAATTAGTGATATTTGCTGGCAATGCCACACTCTGTTTCCTTTTCGTCGTTTAAAGTAAAAAAACTGGAGATACCAAATTATCATTGCGTAGATATGGGACAATTCAGGAAATCGTCTTTGGTTTAAAGCCGGCGACAGACATCGTGCCATGACCAAACTGAAACACCATTGATGTGCACTTCGATCTTTCCAGTTTTAGCAGTATCACAACAAGGGTACCTAAACTGCCAACCAGTGATATAGGTTATTGGAGAATAGTTAAGATCAGATTCAAGACACTATGGTAAACTGACAGCCAGTTGCCTGATAATTCAAGTATAAGACTCTTTTACATGCTCTTGAAACGATCAATTAAGTCTACCTGCCTACCCGATACCGTGAATGAGTGGGACCAGCTAACGGGATCACCGCGGGGTTCAGGTGCTGCAACCTAGCGGTTGCCATTAGTGACGCGCTGCGCGTTTCTTTACGCGTAAATTGATTTTCCCAAGCTTCCCATCAGTTGATGCAATTTAGTGAATTTGATACCTCCATTCAGCACACCCCAATGATTCCATTTTGTCATTGAACGCCTATCACGTACGACTTGAAACTCGAGCAAACATATAAATCGAGATGGCTAGCTTCTTCGACCTTAAAGCCAGAAAGGCTGCAGCAGCAGCTAATGGCAATGCCGACCAAAAACAGGATAAGCCTGCTAATGCTCGAACCCAACCTTGGGTCGAGAAGTAGTATGTTGATCTCGGGACAAAAGCTGAAACTCAAAGCTCATCATTTCCAGCCGACCAAAGACACTTAGCGATGTTACTGCCCAGGACCACACTGTTGATGTGCTCCAAAGGACACTTCAATCATCTAACGTGCGATCATCTCGCTCCACCATCAAGACTCCTCAATACTGATTCTCCCTAGCTTCCTCACATGTTGTTCTACGGGCCTCCCGGTACAGGCAAAACTTCGACAGTCCTAGCACTGGCCAAAGAACTTTATGGCCCCGAAATGATCAAATCGAGAGTCCTCGAGCTCAACGCCTCCGACGAGCGTGGTATCTCCATTGTCCGAGAAAAGGTCAAGAACTTTGCGCGAATGCAATTGACCAATGCGGCTCCGGGATACAAGGACAAATACCCTTGCCCTCCGTTCAAGATCATCATTCTCGACGAGGCCGATTCCATGACACAAGACGCCCAGAGTGCGCTGCGACGAACGATGGAGACATACAGCAAGATCACCCGTTTCTGTCTGATTTGCAACTACGTCACTCGAATTATCGATCCGCTTGCTAGTCGATGTAGCAAATTCCGATTCAAGAGTCTCGACCAGAGTAATGCAAAGAAACGACTGGAGGAAATTGCAGAGAAGGAGGGCGTGCCGCTTGAAGATGGTGCCGTCGATGCACTCATCAAGTGCAGTGAGGGTGATCTTCGAAAGGCTATTACCTACCTGCAAAGTGCTGCCAGGCTTGTTGGCGCCAATGCCGAAAAGGAGACTGACGGTGAAGAGGCAATGGATGTGGATAAGAAGGCGGTCACCGTTAAGATTGTCGAGGACATTGCTGGCGTTATCCCGACTAGTACCATTGATGATCTTGTCAAAGCGATACGCCCAAAGAGCTCGGTATCATCGTTCCAGGGCATTTCTGACGTTGCTGAGAAACTGGTTGCAGATGGATGGAGCGCGGGACAAGTCGTTGGACAGGTAAGTTTGTTATTCATCTCGACCCTAGCAACTATTAACATCCTGCAGCTTTACCAAGCTTTGACTTACGATGAGACAATTCCCGATGTCCAGAAGAACAAGATCGTCTTGGTCTTTTCAGAAATCGACAAACGATTAGTCGATGGAGCAGACGAGCATCTGTCTATCCTCGACCTGTCAGTAAGAATATCGGCTATTATGGCGAAAAAGTGAGCTCGAAAGCTTGGCACGTAGCGCGTTATATCCAGCACGAAGAACGGAGTTGTGGTTAGATATGGATTGGCGTTTGAACTGGTTCTATACTACCAGACATTTATTGTACTTGACGTTATATAACTCTAATCCTAGACAGTGTCTTCCTGGCCGATCAACCCAAGGTTACCATGTAAACTAGACCATGCGTCTTTTGACTGCTCCGCTTCTTTGCTCTTCTCTGTATGTTTTCTCGCCTTGGTTGGTGACTTAGGACCAGCTTCCATCCAAAAATCTTCTGTGGTATCAGCCTGAGCCTCATTTTCATGTGTCACTTCGCCCTGTCCTAGAAGCTGGTCGATTTCCTGCAAAGTCTGCATAGAATTCTCCAACGCAAGTTGCCCACTTTCGACCTGCTCTGCCACATTTTCGAGCGTGGCAATCTTTGCCGAATCTGCAGCTAAAACCCAGGGTTGTACTTTGCCCGTCAATCCTGACCGTTCTTCTGAGCCGAGGAACTCTCCTAAAACCGACCGTCTTCGCGATGTCGGTGCCGCAGAGTATGAGGGGAGCAGCTGGCTTTCTTCTTCCAGATGACTAAGTGACTGACAGTTGCTCTTGACTTCCTTGCCGAGGGTCGCGTTAACATGTGACTTCTGTGATATCATAGCCCTTTGTTTTTTGGATAGCGCGAGAAGTGTCTCGATATATGGTGTAAGGAGATATGTGCTGGATGCAGGCTCTGGCTCCCCAGCCTGTTGCTTGGTCGCGGATGGCGCCAATACAGGAGCTGCCGAGAAATCGGATCTTTCACCAACAGAGGCAAGAAGAGACCGCCTGGTCGCAAGGTATTTGGCGTACTTCTCTTTTATGTTGTTGAGTTGGGTGTTTATCGTGGCCTGATCCGCTGTTGATTGGCTGTGGCTCTTGGAACCATTCTCGTCCCCTTCTTCGTCCCCTGAAGCCTTGCTCAGTTCAGTTTCAATCCAGTTGATAAGCTCATTCCGTGTTGTATTCAGAGCATGTAGCCTGATGCCATTGCTAATAACATCGGGTATACTTTGAGCATTTGTCCTTGTTTCACGTAGCAGTTGTTCTTCTCGCCGTAGGAGAAGTTTCGCTCTTAAGACAGTCTTTTCGAGTTGAGCAACTTGCTCTGTCAAGTCAGTCTTCTGAACGCTCTGCTGTGCTACTAGGCTATTGACCACTTCTTTTGGGACGCTGGGCCGACTCATGGCTTCGTGAAAGACATCCTCAGGATCCAGATATTCAGGTGCAGCGGCAGGTTTCTGCATAAGAGAATCGAGATGACCCTGAACAGCTGATAGTCGGTTCGACTTAGCTTGAAGCTTTAGAAGTGATATCCGTTCTTCCAATAGCTCGTTGCTGGACGATGAATCTTGGGCTGAAGTTGAGGAGGCAAGATTTGATTGTGCAACATCTTGATATTTCCGACGCACATCGACATTCGCTTTGAGAGCTTCGATATACTCTCTGTAGATTCCTTTTGAATTTGGATCTGGAGTTACGTCGTGCGCTGGATCTGCCAGCGACACTGGTTGCTTGATTGGGCCGTCATGAGAGCATGTTCCGAGATGTAGTGCTAATACACGTCGAATATAGTTGACTTGCTCGCGTGGCTTGATGAATGGATCAAGCGTTTTTTGAAATGCTTCAATGGTCTCAGGAGGATTTGTCATTGTGAATCATTTGTTTGTCGGTGAAAGGGTCTCTAAATTTGGCTGGTTGCTCCGGTCCCAGCGTAAAGTAAATAGACGAAATTCAGCAGCTTCGATCAATTGAGTGTGGCTAGTGTGAGCTTCCATTATCTCGTAACGGCCCAACTGGACACGCAAGACGTGTAAGGAATATGAGATGCCAATGGATAGAAGGCAGTTCACGTATTTAACTATAAACTCTTTTATATCCGTTACAATGATTTCAGCCCGAAACAAAGCCCTGCGTGATGCATGACTTCGAGGTTCAGCCACATATGCAAACGCGCCACAAACGCGCTGTAAGCTCCATGCTCCTATCCGAAGCCGGTCTAGCGCCGTAGCCTCCTAGGCTGAGATCTGAAATTTACGATCGCGACTTGAACTCTCCAACCAAGTGACGATTACAACCAAATTTCAACAACTGCGCATCAATCGCAGAACTTAAAAGAGACCTAGGCAGCGGCTAATTACTTCATTTGGTCGCGTTGGTGGCAAACCCATGATTATTTAAAAGCCTAGCGCCCCCAGGCTTTGTCGAGAGCATCGACGTTCTCCTAATAACAACATAATAATCTAGCCACTATGGCCGACGGAAATCGAGATGTGTCGCAGTACAAGTACTCGGCGATGTCGAACCTGGTTCTCCAGGCCGACCGTCGATTTGTCACAAGACGAACCGATGAAGCCACGGGTGATCCAGAGTCGCTGGCCGGGCGCTTGAGTATTCGAGATATGGGTGCTCGAGTCGCACGCGACGACGCGCCGAAACAAAAGAAGCAACCTGGACTTCCTGACATCGAGCGAGGCAGCCTAAGGGAAGGGGAGGATATCCTAGCACGAGAACAGCGCAGACGAAAGGCAGAGGCGCCCCAATCCACCGGTGTTCTCGGCGCCAACGACCTCTTGGTGGAGGGCATCACATACCGACCCCGAACCGCAGCGACGCGAGCGACTTTCGACCTCATTATCACTATAGTAGCCAGCAACCTCGGCGATGTACCACATGAGGTTGTGCGCAGCGCGGCGGATGCTGTTTTGGAGTACCTGAAGGACGACGATTTGAAGGATCTGGATAAGAAGAGGGAAATTGACGACATCTTGGGAGTAACACTAAACCCCAAGCAATTTAATGAGCTTGTGAATCTCGGCAAGAAGATTACAGATTATGACGCCCAGGACGACGACGACGACGTTGCCATGGGAGGCGCCGATGGCGATGATGCTGAAATAGACGAACGCCAAGGTGTCGCAGTTGCTTTCGATGAAGACGACGAGGATGAAGGGGACGAAATCGTTCATGAGGTCCGCGATGAGTCGTCTGAGGATGAAGAGGAAGAGGAGGAACAGAGTGCCGAGGGCAAGGAGGAAGATGCTGTTGCCGATGTTGGGGATGAGATGATCCTCGACTCAGCGCCTTCAGGAGGTAAACGAGATGAAAAAGCAAAGCACAGCGTACCCGCTCGGGACATCGATGCGTTCTGGTTACAGCGTCAGATTGGAGCTCTATATCCTGATGCTCACGAGCAAACCGACAAAACAAAGGAGGCACTCACAATCCTGTCTGGAGAACCAGGCGATGATGGTGAGGAGAAGTCTTTGCGTGAAGTTGAGAACGACCTCATGGAGCTCTTTGACTTCGAGCATCACGAACTGGTGCAGAAGTTAGTCGAGAATAGGGAGAAGGTCTTCTGGCTTACAAAATTGGCACGGACGGAAACTCCTGAGCAACGCGCTGATGTCGAGCGAGAGATGGGCTCGGAAGGTCTCCATTGGATCCTCAATGAGCTCAAGGGCAAGGACACCGCTGATGCCAAGAAGGGAAAGATGGATATCAAGATGGACATTGATGTTCCAGCTTCTTTTACTGCCGACGCGCCCAAGACTGAACGTTCTGATGGTCAACTTATTGGTGGACTCCAGCCTCGAAAGCTTATCAACCTCGACAACCTGGTTTTCGATCAAGGAAACCATCTTATGACAAACCCCAAGGTCCGGCTACCGGAAGGCTCAACGAAGAGGACTTTTAAGGGCTATGAGGAAATCCACATTCCTACACCCAAGAAGCGTAATGAGCCTGGCGATGTTTTGATACCCATTACTGATATGCCTGAGTGGGCGCGAAACCCTTTCAGTAAGAATCAGTCATTGAACAAGATCCAGTCAAAGTGTTATCCCTCAGCATTTAACGACGATGGAAACATGCTTGTTTGTGCTCCTACTGGTAGTGGAAAGACGAACGTGGGTATGCTCACGATTCTCCGAGAGATTGGAAAGCATCGCAATCCTGAGACCGGCGATATTGATCTCGATGCTTTCAAGATCGTCTGTATCGCCCCTCTCAAGGCGCTTGTTCAGGAACAGGTCGGCAACCTGGGCAACAGACTTGAGCCATATGGTATTCGTGTTGCAGAGTTGACTGGTGATCGTCAGCTTACCAAGCAACAAATTGCTGAGACACAAATTATCGTCACTACACCTGAGAAGTGGGATGTCATCACCAGAAAATCCAACGACTTGACCTACACCAATATGGTGCGCCTTATCATTATTGACGAAATCCATTTGCTTCACGACGATCGTGGTCCTGTGCTGGAAAGCATTGTTAGCCGAACTATCCGCAAGACCGAACAGACTGGCGAGCCAGTTCGAATCCTTGGTTTGTCTGCCACACTTCCCAACTACAAAGATGTTGCGAGCTTCTTGCGCGTGGACACGAAGAAGGGCCTCTTCCACTTCGATGGTTCCTACAGACCCTGCCCTTTGCGACAGGAGTTCGTTGGTGTCACTGACCGCAAAGCCATCAAGCAATTAAAGACTATGAACGACGTTTGCTACAACAAGGTTATTGAGCATGTGGGTACAAACCGCAACCAGATGCTTATCTTCGTGCACTCTCGAAAGGAGACCGCCAAGACTGCCCGCTACATTCGAGACAAGGCTGTTGAGTCAGACACGATCCACCAGATCCTTCGTCATGATGCTGGTAGTCGTGAAGTCCTTAGAGAAGCATCTGACATGGCGACTGACCAGGACCTCAAAGACATTCTGCCCTACGGTTTCGGTATTCATCATGCCGGTATGAGCCGAGTTGACAGGACAGATGTTGAGGACCTTTTTGCTCGTGGTGCTATCCAAGTCTTGGTGTGTACGGCTACGCTGGCCTGGGGTGTAAACTTGCCTGCCCACACAGTCATTATTAAGGGTACGCAAGTTTACTCGCCTGAGAAGGGTAGCTGGGTTGAGCTCAGTCCTCAGGATGTCCTTCAGATGCTTGGACGCGCCGGGCGACCTCAGTACGACACTTACGGAGAAGGTATCATCATCACAACACAGAGCGAAATGCAATACTATCTCTCACTTCTAAACCAGCAGCTGCCAATCGAAAGTCAGTTTGTAAGCAAGCTGGTGGACAACTTGAATGCTGAAGTGGTACTCGGTAATGTCAGAACCCGTGATGAGGGTGTTGAGTGGCTTGGCTATACATATCTTTTCGTCAGAATGCTCCGCTCCCCTGGTCTTTACCAGGTAGGTGCAGAATATGAGGACGATGAAGCTCTGGAGCAAAAACGTGTTGACCTGATTCATTCTGCCGCTATGGTTTTGCGGAAGTCAAATCTTATCAAGTACGACGAGAAGACCGGAAAGCTTCAGTCCACAGAGCTTGGACGAATCGCTTCTCACTACTACATTACCTTTGGTTCTATGGAGACTTACAACAACCTTATCCAACCTTCTATCACCACTATTGAGCTCTTCCGCGTCTTTTCTCTGAGTGCTGAATTCAAGTTTATCCCTGTTCGCCAGGACGAAAAGCTTGAGTTGGCCAAGCTACTGGGCCGAGTACCGATTCCTGTCAAGGAGAGCATCGAGGAGCCTCATGCCAAAATCAACGTGCTTTTGCAGGCGTACATCTCACGTCTCAAGCTCGAAGGCCTGGCTTTGATGGCCGATATGGTATATGTAACACAATCTGCTGGCCGTATCCTGCGTGCCATCTTTGAGATTGCGATGAAGAAGGGTTGGGCTAGTGTCGCCAAGACTGCCTTGGACCTCTGCAAGATGGCCGAGAAGCGCATGTGGCCAACCATGTCTCCTCTGCGCCAGTTTCCCACCTGCCCCAAGAGTGTTGTTCAAAAGGCTGAAAGAATCGATGTGTCTTGGAGTAGCTATTTTGATTTGGACCCTCCCCGCATGGGTGAGCTTCTTGGTCTGCCCCGAGAAGGCCGAACTGTTTGTGGCTTGGTAGCCAAGTTCCCTCGAGTCGAGGTTCAGGCTCAAGTTCAACCCATGACCAGATCGATGCTGCGTGTTGAACTCAGCATCACTCCCAACTTTGAATGGGACGATTCTATTCATGGTGCTGCAGAAAGCTTCTGGATTCTGGTCGAAGACTGTGATGGAGAAGATATTCTCTTTCACGACACCTTTTTGCTGCGCAAGGAATACGCTCAGTCGGAGCAAAACGAGCACATTGTGGACTTTACGGTTCCTATCACAGATCCTATGCCCCCCAACTATTTCGTCTCTGTTATCTCTGATCGATGGATGCATGCTGAGACCAGACTTCCTGTTCCTTTCCACAAGCTGATCTTGCCCGAGAAGTTCCCTCCTCACACAGAACTTCTCGAGCTTCAACCTCTTCCCGTTTCTGCTCTCAAGGTGTCGAGCTACGTTGACCTCTACCCGTCATGGAAGCAGTTCAATAGGATCCAAACACAGACATTCAACTCGCTATACAAGACGGATCAGAATGTGTTCATCGGAGCTCCAACAGGCAGCGGCAAGACTGTATGTGCTGAGTTTGCTCTTCTAAGACACTGGACCAAGGGCGAAGTTGGCCGAGCTGTGTACATTGCTCCCTTTCAAGAGCTTGTCGACTCTCGTCTCCATGATTGGCAGAAGAGGCTCGGCCACCTTAACGGTGGCAAGGAGATTGTAAAGCTTACTGGCGAGACAGCAACTGATCTCAAGCTTCTGGAGAAGGGCGACTTGATCTTGGCAACACCAACTCAATGGGATGTGTTATCTAGACAATGGAAGCGCCGCAAGAACGTTCAGACAGTTGAGCTCTTCATTGCCGATGAAGTTCACCTTCTCGGCGGCTCGCAAGGTTACGTGTACGAGACGATTGTCTCTCGTATGCACTACATTCGTACTCAGACCGAGTTGCCCCTGCGAATTGTTGCATTGAGTGTCTCGCTAGCGAACGCCCGGGATATTGGTGAATGGATTGACGCAAAGAAGCATGATATCTACAACTTCAGTCCCCACGTCCGACCAGTGCCCCTGGAGCTTCACCTTCAGTCATTCACCAACACCCATTTCCCATCTCTCATGTTGGCAATGGCCAAACCGACGTATGTGGCCATCACACAAATGTCTCCTGACAAGCCTGCCATGATCTTTGTGCCCAGCCGTAAACAAACTCGAGCAACTGCCCGGGATCTCCTGGCTGCAGCCTTCGCGGACGATGACGAGGACCGTTTCCTTCATGCCGAGGTGGAACAAATGCAACCTTTGCTTGAGCGTATCAACGAGGAGGCACTTGCTGAGGCCCTCTCGCATGGTGTTGGTTATTACCATGAGGCTCTTAGCCAGAGTGATAAGCGAATTGTCAAGCATCTGTATGATAACGGTGCTATTCAGGTACTTGTTGCCTCTCGGGACGTGTGCTGGGAGCTAAACAGCACTGCTCACTTGGTCATTGTTATGGGTACACAATACTTTGAGGGCCGAGAGCATAGATATGTCGATTACCCTCTTAGTGAGGTGCTGCACATGTTTGGTAAGGCTCTTCGCCCGTCCAAGGATGGTCGCGGCCGTGGTGTCCTCATGCTGCCCCAAGTGAAGCGCGAGTACTACAAGAAGTTCCTCAACGAGGCTCTCCCCGTCGAGTCGCATCTGCATAACTACTTGCACGATGTCTTCGTGACGGAGATCAGCACCAAGATGATCGAGTCGGGCGACGATGCGATCAACTGGACCACATTTACCTACTTCTACCGAAGACTACTTGCCAACCCCAGCTATTACAGCTTGACAAGCACAACGCATGAGGGTCTAAGCAATTACATGTCTGACTTGGTTGAGACGACTCTGCGTGAGCTAAGCGAATCGAAGATTATTGACTTTGATGAGGAGGATGGATCTGTGGCGCCTCAGAACGCTGCTATGATCGCCGCCTACTACAACATTTCCTACATTACCATGCAGACCTTCTTGCTCTCATTGAGTGTCCGTACAAAGCTTAAGGGTATTATGGAAATTGTCACTTCAGCCACCGAATTTGAATCGATCCAGATCCGACGTCATGAGGATGGCCTGTTGCGACGCATCTACGAAAGAGTCCCTGTTAAGATGTCTGAAGTAGTTTACGAATCGCCTCACTTCAAATCTTTCGTCCTGCTTCAGGCGCATTTCTCTCGCATGCAGTTGCCAATTGATCTGGCAAAGGATCAGGAGGTGCTGCTATCTAAGGTTCTGAGTCTTCTTAGTGCCATGGTTGATATCCTGTCTTCAGATGGTCACCTCAACGCCATGAGCGCTATGGAGATGTCACAGATGATCGTGCAAGGCATGTGGGATCGAGATAGCCCCCTTAAACAGATTCCTCACTTCTCGACGGAGGTTGTCAAGGTGGCTAACGAGTTTGGGTATGTAACAAGCTATGATATGGGTATTGAACCGCGAGCTAACTTTCTTTGCAGAATCAAGGACATCTTCGATTTCATGGAGGCCATGAATCCGGACGAGAATGCCGATTACAACAAGCTTATTAAGCGACTTGGTCTGTCACAAAAGCAACTGGCAGAGGCTGCCAACTTTACAAATGACAAGTACCCCGATCTAGAGCTTGAGCACGAGGTCCTGGACGAGGACGAGATCAGGGCAGGTGAACCAGCCTACCTGAACATTAAGATTGCTCGCAACTTGGAGGAGGAAGACGGCGACTATGACTCTACCGTACATGCGCCATTCTACCCCTCCAAGAAGATGGAGAATTGGTGGTTGGTTGTTGGTGATGAAAAGACCAAGAGTCTCTTGGCTATCAAGCGAGTGACAATCGGTCGGGAACTCAACGTTCGCCTCGAGTACACTGTGCCATCACCAGGTAAGCATGACCTGAAGCTGTTCTTAATGAGCGATAGCTATGTCGGAGTGGACCAAGAGCGGGAATTCTCGGTCACAGCAGCCGAGGGCATGGACGTGGATGACGATGAAGAGGACGAAGACGAGGACGAAGACGAGGAGTAGAAGCTCGAAGCTCGCTCCAATTACCACCGCGATTACCAGTGATGGTTTTGTACAATATTACAGACTACGAATGCGAATTTAGGGAGATAATATTCGAATATTACCACTAGGACGATGACATGGGATGTTATATGTGACTGAGATGTGCTCTATGAGATGAGTTTCACCAGCTGAAGCTGAGTTGTGTGGATGTTCAATGGCGCAACACGAGTTAAAGAGGCGCGAGGGGCTGCGATCAAGTGTTCACAACGCCAAACGCGTCTAGCCACGGCCAGGCCTATGATGTGACAATTGCCGGTGGGAGGAGGGCCAAGATGCTGAGAAATGAGACTACGGACGCGTCTTACCGTTGATCTCGTATACAAGGGCGTCGAATCAGCGTCGGCTACGCGCTGGGCCTTTGATGTTGCGTGTGAGAGGGAGACCTGGGGGTGCCATAGCCCATGGCTGATGACGCTGCTGCCGGCCATTCACTCGCATCACGTGACCCGAATATCTCTTGGTGACGTTTGAAAGTGCTTCCCTTGCTCAGGCCCAGCCCATCAACTCGCACCAGCGTTTTTTCTTTCGTCACCCCCCAACATCCCAGTACCATTCGAAGAGGCGCATATCAGCATCAATTGCGCATTCAATCTCTAACATAACAACACCATCGCTCTACGAATCTTGCGCTCCATCGACGCGCGCAATACACCACCAGCTACGCGTTCGCCTATCTCTTGCGAGCTGGCATTCCACTTTTGGCTTTTGTGATTTGTGACCAGCGAAATATCATCACCATTGTCGCTATGGCCGACCAGCTCACCGAGAAGCCTGAAGTTGAGGCATCTGCTCCTGACGCGCAGGAAGCACC
This sequence comes from Fusarium torulosum, assembly GCA_900312805.1. Classification (NCBI taxonomy): domain Eukaryota; kingdom Fungi; phylum Ascomycota; class Sordariomycetes; order Hypocreales; family Nectriaceae; genus Fusarium; species Fusarium torulosum. The sequence goes on from ONZP01000386.1 coordinate 23,115, forward strand.
TGCTACTGAGAAGCCTGCGGAGCAATCATCGACCGGAGACGACGCCGCGAAGGCTGAAGGCGAGGCATCTAAGGAGGATACAAAGGTCGCTGAAGGTGAGTCACGCATACGATGCATTTTGCGTCTATTGCGCACTGGGTTGCAGTGTCCTTGAAATCGCGCCCCGATTTCTCGCGTACCCCATCTCCTCGGCGCGTCCTTCCCTTTGTCAGACCCGTGCTGACCATTTCGCTTGAACAGAAACTAAGGAAAGTGGAAACGTAGAGAAACCCACCGAAGACAAAGACGCGACCGAAGCATCAAAGGAGGATTCAAAGCCCGTTGACGATACCGCCGACACCGAAATGAAGGACGCGCCCGAGATCTCGGCTGCGGAGGAGACCAAGGCCGAAAACTCCGCTCCATCTGCCGATGGTGAGACAGCAGCTGAAAACACTGCTGCCGAGACTCCTTCAGCAAAGGGGAAGAACAACCGCCGCAAGTCGACTGGTGGTGCCACCCGCAAGAGCCTGAGCAAGAAGGCCTCCAAGGCGCGTCTCACGCACTTGGATGCCAAGCCTGGAGACCATTTCTTGGTCAAGCTCAAAGGATTCCCTGCCTGGCCCGCCATTATTTGTGACGAGACAATGCTGCCTCAAGCGCTGGTCGATAGCCGTCCTGTTGCTGCTGCACGACCTGATGGCTCCTACACCGAGGCATATGCCGATGGTGGCAAACGTGTCAACGACAGGACTTTCCCGGTGATGTACCTTCACACAAACGAATTGTAAGTTGTTATCTGTTATGTTCTTTGGACACTTGCTGACACGACTACAGCGGCTGGGTGCCCAATACCCTACTTACAGAGCTTCCCCCACAGAAGGCTGAAGAGACCATCACTGAGAAGATGCGCAAGGACCTCAAAGAGGCATTCTTGCTCGCGGCCGAAAGCAATTCTCTCGAACACTACAAAGACGTACTTAAGCAATTCCAAGACGAGCTGGTTGCTAAGCAACAGGCTGCCGCGACCCCCAAGAAGTCTAAGAAGGGCAAGGCTAAGGCTGCCGACGAAGATGTCGACATGGAGGATATTGATGATGCTACCGCTGAAAAGCCAAAGGCCAAGAAGCGCAAAGCCGAGGATGACGTGAGCGTGAGCACCCCCACCCACCTCCTGGTTTGTGATTCACGGTACTGACAAATGGAACTTTAGACACCACAGCGTCCCGATTCAGTTAAGAAGCCTAAGATTAAGCTTAACACTTCAACCCCCAAGGCAAACGGCACTCCCAAGGCCAAGGAAGAATCTGCAGCCAAAACTAAGGTTAAGGTCAAGAAATCTGCCGACAAGAAGACCGAGGGAGCCAAGAAAGCGAAGATGACCCCTGAGGAGCGACGACACCACAAGCAGGTGAGATATGCCAGTAATTCAATAACGCCGTACATCGCTAACCCTCTTATCAGAAAGAAGTACTGTATCTTCGCCACAAGCTTCAACGAGGCCTTCTCACAAGGGATCAACAACCCCAGGAATCGGAGATGGAGCAAATGTCTGAGTATGTCACTATGTTAGAGAACCTCAAGGACCTCGAAGTGTCCATCATTCGTGCGACCAAGATAAACAAGGTTCTCAAAGCTATCCTGAAGTTGGAGTCGATTCCTCGCGAGGATGAGTTTCATTTCAAGGATCGTTCTCAAGTTCTCCTTGACAAGTGGAATGAGCTGCTGGCCACTGAGACCGCAGCACCTGCTACAGAAGCCACCAATGGCATGAATGGCAAGTCGGATGTCAAGGCAGACGACAAGCATGATGACAGCGGCAAAGAGAACACTGAAGAGCCCAAGTCTGAGACCTCCAAGGCCGACGAGTCCAAGGCCGAGAAGACCGAGGAGGGCGAGAAGACTGAGGAAGAGGAGAAAATTCTGGAGACACCACAAGCATCAGCTCCTGAAGAGAAGAAGGACGACGTAAGTGCTAACTGTGACGCTTGGGAAGACTCTAGCTAACAAATATCAAGGCTGTCGCCCCTTCTGAGCCTGTCGAAGCTACGGCTTAGACTTGCTACCTCGTAATGCGGTTCGGCTCATGGTGATTTAGAACAAGTTCTTTCATGGCGTCAGGGTTATGGTTTACCATTTCTGGTCTTTTCCGTTTCTTTTGCTATTTCTACTGCTATTTTTTTTCCTAAGCAATGGCAAAAGTGACTTCGTCGCGTCTTTCCGGTATCTGTATGAATATCTGCCAAATCAGGTGGCAGAGGTGCGTCACGACTCGCCCGAGTCAGTCATAATGGGCTCGTCAGGGACGGAGGCAAGCAATAACTATTTTTCGGGATTGTACAAAGGGCAAAAACAACGATATTGGACCGGGAGAAGGTCGCTCAACGTGGGCTCTCCTGGGCCTGGGTGAACAAGGAGATCTCGACATCTGGAATGCGCATGGACAAAGTGGGAGGGCTCATGGAAGTGAAGCTCAAAGAATGAGATGCTTTTCGAGAGAAGGCGTATGAGAAAGTGGATTTGGCGAGCAATAGCATACAGATGATGAACGGGACGAAGAATTAGATGTATTTGAGAGGATGAACTCATGCATTTCTCGAATAATTGATCGTACACATACTTGCTTCTCCTCGTACTCTTGTCTGTGGTTAATGTCTTAGTGAAGTACCTACAGAGAGTAGAGAGTACCTACCTAGGTAAGTACCTACCTTAGGTAGTGAATCGTGTACTATAGCTGGTCGTCAGGATACAGTGCGTGATACAGTGCTACTAAACACGTCTACCGTCTCAAAACGCGTTGACCTTGAACTTGTATCCGAGCTTCAGGAGCCTCATCCACAAGACCCTTGTATCTCCTGCATCATAAAGACTTTGAAAATGGCATGTGAAGAGCTCAAACAGGAGACATACACCCAAGAAGACCACCAGGTAACAAATGACACTGTTCTTATGGTTCTGTCCTCTGTTCATTAACGCAGCGAATAGGTCGCCTATATCTTTGACCCTGAAGATGATGGGACACACCAAAAGCCCGCCAAGCGAAGAAGAGTATCGAAAAAAGCTCAAGATGCTGCGGAATCCATCAAGGACTTATCATCTTTCGTGCCGCTGCTCAATGGTGCTGAGAAACCTGAATTCGTCCAGCTAAGGGAGACGTTATTTCAGGAGAGGTGGGCCAAGATTGATGAACGTATTGAGGTGAGTGAATGAGACCCTTTCACTCGAATTACTGCTCACAAGACTTAGGGAATTCTAAAAACTTCAAACTTGGAAACTCTCCATGAAGTCAGCGAATTCATTAAAGAAGCTGTGGCAGATTCGTAAGAACCCAGCCGCCCCTGATATATGTGCACAACCCCTAATCCTCATACAGTGGGGATAGAATCCCTTCAGCATTCATCATCACAGGACCCAACATCGCATCACAGGACCTTCTTTTCCAACAACTATCAGAGACGCTCCAGCAAACAACATCGAGCAAGTTTGTTGGTCTACGGTCGTCAGAAGCCACGACACTGAAGGCAACATTGAAGAAGATTATCCGGGATGTCACGGCCAAGGTTTCCAATGACGAGGACGATGATCTCGAAATGGAAGATGGCCGAGAGGTTAGTTTTTCTGAGTGTTTCTGATATGATTGCAATTCTCACACGGTTCAGGGACGACGATACCTTGACTACGACCTGGAGGCTCTGCACGCATTTATCAAACCCCAGAATTGCGAGCATGTTTTTGTTGCTTTCCAGGACAGTGAAGGCTTCGACAGCAGTCTGTTGTCAGACCTACTTATTCTCTTCAAGTAAGTCATCTCTGCCTTTGGATCCAGCCAGCCTGCTAACTATATGTCTAGCTCCTGGCGCCCACGTATTCCTTTTACACTGCTTTTTGGCATTGCCACATCAATCGAGCTACTCCAAGCAAGACTTCTCAAGGCTGCGTGCCAGCAAATTTATGGAGCTCAGTTCGACGTGATTCAGACTTCAGCCATTCTGGAGACCGTTTTCAAAACAGCTGTAGCAGCATCCGATGCTCCCGTGTTATTGGGACCGTCGCTCCTTCACAGCATGTTAGATCGTCAGCATGATCAAGTCTCCGGTATTCAGACATTTAACATGTCACTAAAGGTACGCTTTACCCGGCCAAAACGTGGACGAATGATTTCTAACAAGCAGCAGTACGCTTATATGTGCCATTTCTACGCAAACCCGCTCAGCGTTCTCGAGCATGCCTCAGAACTCCAACCTGAGCACCTCCAAGCTATCCGTCATTCAAGCTCGTTTAGAAATCACGTTGAACGAGCAGTCGAAACCGGTAACTTGGACAATGTGGAATACGCGAAACGATTGCTTGAAAACGACGAGTATCTTACTTCACAGGTTCAAGACAGCCTTACGCACCGTCAAGAGCATATCGAAGCATTTTTGCGCACACTGCTCGTTCTCAGGGAGGCGGAAGGCCAAGATGGTGAGTTCTCGAGAGCCTATGTCGAGGCCATGAATGAGGGTGTTTCGATCACCGAGAACTCGAGAACCATTGAGAAAGTACGGCATATGGATATTAGCGAGCTGGTGGCCATGCTGCGCAAAGTAGTCACGATTTTACGAGATGGAGAGGTTGACCTACTCCTTAGCCCAGGAACAAGGATAAGAGACGTCGAGTTTCGAGATGGGCTAATAAGACAGCTCACCAAGTTGGAGAAGCTACAGTCAAAAGCGCAAGAGCACAACATCACGCTGAGAAGCAAGTACAGTGGACAGATCAAAGTGGCGCGTACCACAGTCATTGCACAGAGGGTCCAGTTGAGCCATGACTCTGCTGCGCTTACAGATGAGGACAAGCAACTCACTCAGGCTGTTGACGATATCACTGCGCTGTTCATCGCACACGTTCAATTTCCCAAGCCTAGCTCTCTTTTGGTGTCGGAAAGCTGGCTCTATGATTCTCGAGCCCCGTCACGGGACGTGTTCGTGCCTCGGCCACGATCCGTTCTAGAACGCAGCCTCGCAAGACCCCACGATTACCTCGCGTGCTCATGCTGCAGGCCAGGCGGCGGAGGCACGCCAGCAACATTACCAGCCACGGCGCTTTTATACCGTCTATATACAGAGACTGGAAATCTCATCAACGTGGCAGATCTATGGGCTGCATTTGCTGCACTGGTGGGCGATGAGGAAACAGACGAACGGAAGTCACTGGTTATGTTCTACCGTGGACTGGCAGAGTTGAGGGCTTTGGGATTCATCAAAGCGAGCAAGAAGAAAGCGGATCATATTGCCAAGCTGAAGTGGCTCTAATAAAGGATGCGTTTGCGTTTGCGTTTGCGTTTTGGGTTTTGGGTTTGTTATTGTGTTTGCATCGCATTGGTTGATGGGGTTTGGAGAAAAGAGAGACATGGCGACTAATAAAAGACTGGAGATTGAAGACTGCAAGCGCGCGCAACGGGCGAACAAGCCAGCAAGATGGCTCTTTGTATTTCTGAGAACAAGTTTTTTTTGTGTTTCTTTCTAAAGCCGAGGTCGAGGCATTGGTTAAGCCAAGGGCCACAAAGAAAAGCAAAGTGTCGTCAGTGTGAGACATAGAGAGAGACAGGTGAGACAGGTGAGACACCAGGTGGCTGGGGAGTGGTTGCAGTTACAGTTGCAGAACACAGTTAGTTTAGTACTTTAGTTATGGCCAACGCAGCAGAGAAATCCAAGACATGCAGCTAAAAGGTCTTAGGATAGGGGAATTTAGACGCCGGGAGCGGAGGGGAACTGCATGGCACAAAGCATCATGTGAATGACAAAAGACAAGACAATGAATAGAGATACAAGAGATTGGATACTATATCGAGATGGAGTCATGGGGCGATTGGTTTATTAATATTAAAGAGTGAAAGAAGAATTAATGAATGAATTGATCAAAAGGGGAAACAAAAGAAAAAACTCGAGTTTGTTCTATTCTATTCGACTTGATTGACCGACTATTGACCATTGTCTTGATGGACTCTTTTTGAGTCATGACCACTAGTCACATACCACGCCATTCCCATGGTTTGTTTTTGGTCTCTCTCTCTCTCTCTCTCTCTCCGCGAACCATGAACCAACCCAATTGCGTCTGGTCTCCCCAGTTTTGCTGTTTTGTCTTGTCTTGTCTTGTCTTGTCTTGTCTGAGTAAAAAAAGAGACCCTCTTGTCTCAGCTTCCTTTCTGCTTTCTAGCTTGGGACCAACTAACTTTAGTCTTTTTTGGACGGAGCCGGCTTCTTTCATGTTCAAGCCCCAAGCCCAAGGTCGAGCTCGAGTCTCTCCCTCTCTCTTCCGTCAAAGCAGGCCCCTTTGCCCAGAAACAGCTTTCTCGTCTAGAACAAGTCTAAAAGAAAAAGAGTCAAGGAAGACAAGGGGGTGTGCGTTAGTTAGTTACTTACTTAGTTATGTTCCAAAAATGAGTGAACCGCTTCGGTCACAAAGAAACACCCCCTCCCCCTAAGACTGGCTGTTCGCGATCCTAGCTTCCCGTATCGTCTTGTACAAGTAGGGCGGGGGTTCGCTCCAGAAGGTTGTGAAGTCATATTCTGGTTCATGATCTATCAACTGTGTCTCTTTTCTTCTGCTCTGCTGTGCTCTGCTGTGCTGTGCACTTTACTTCTCCTCTCCTCGCCCATTGCTTCCCATTCTGGTTAAACCACAAACCTACCAGCCTCTGCAGAAAAGCCCTTTTACATCCAAAGGAATCGACTACAAAACTCAAAAGAAAAGACAAAAAGTTTCTGCTGTCATTCACTGCTCATTCTACGGAGAAGGCCGTTGTCGATAGCCCACCCCACCAAAGCCAATTCACCATCATCACCACTCACATTCACCGTTGATCACCTTTCAAGAGCTTGTGCTGTTGGTCTATACCTAATCAGAAACGTCAATCGTCAGAAAATAAGAGACTGGTTGTTATTGTTGTTGCAGTTGCTGTTGCCCTACAAAAGCTTGAGGCTCAACTCTAATCGTTCTCCTCCTCTATTACAACAACCATCCACTACTACGTTATCACCACCTACTCGTAACAGCCACCGCCATAATGATGCGAGGCGAGATCCCTTCAAGGCACCGCCAGGCTTTCGGTCAGCGACGACTTGCAAAGAACCCAAGTCTCCAGCGCAAGCTTGAGCAGATGGCTCTACCTCTAGCACCTCTCGTCCAGCTCACCACAGGCGCCGTCCACCCGTCATTTCCAACCACCGTCCTCAACTTCTGGCTTCTCACTGACGAGCAGCTCGAGTCACTGGCTCACTTCTACCACCAAAGGACACCCAACCCATGGACAAACCAATACCCCTGCCCGGTCAACTGGCGATCCGATCTGCCTCTCGAGGAGAAGCGTCGCAAGATGGGCAAGTTCATCGGGCTCAGAGGCTGTGAATCACCTATCCTACTCAAGACTGAGGAAGAGATCCTGGCAGAGGCACGCAAAGCGAGACTTGCTGCCGAAGAGGACCTTTGGAGACGAAAGCACTTTTCCTAATCTGCATGCATCAAACGGCCTGGGTGTAAAAGGCGTTAATACTATTAATGGTGGTGGATAGTCTGTTTCTTGTTGTTTCCTGGTTCCTGGTTCCTGTTAGTGGCGTTTTCTTGTTTTACAGATGTTTTTGTATATGCCTCTATCATCGTTTGGTCTGCATCTAGAGGGCCGCATTGCAAGACAATAGTCTACACGGCCAACTAGCTAGCGCGCGCATCATTGCTGCATTTTCAGAGGAGTACGGAGGAAGGTCAAATATAGCCATATATCAATAGAGAAGAAGCCCATGCTACTATTTTCAAATCAACCTCAACGCCGCCATATGTTGGTTCCCCCTCATTCTCCCGATACGCACCAAGAGTGTGCGCCTTACAAATAAGTGATATGTGGTAATACTATACAAGCCAAGACTCAGAGATATAAGCTTCGTAGCCATGTGTATGTAAATACGTCTTTATTCTCACAACCCCCCGTATATGGAAATATGCAACCGTCTACACGTTGCCAGCCTTCTGTCCATTTCCAGGAGTGTCGACCATAACGCCATCCTCGCTGGTAGTGTTGGCAGAAGAGCTCTGCTCGGAACCATCAAGCTCCTTCATGAACTCTGTTTGGATCTGTCCGCGGCGCTTCTCCCACCACTGCTTCTCTGACTCGGCCTGGGCGAGGATTTCCTCAATGGAGCCGCGCATAGCAGCATTGGCAGTCATCTCATGGGCGGACTGGAAAATTGACTGGCCCCAATTGGGTGCAAGGGCATTGGCCTGTTGAGTGTTAGCATACTGTTTCTTCCGCATTTCCAGACAAACGCATTCTTGCGACTGCGCAGAAGGGGCAGTACCTCTGTGACGACATCCCTCAGCTCCTCCTCCATCTCCTTCTCAGCACGCTGGAATCGCTGCCACAAGTCATCACCCACACTACCCCGTGCCAACAAAGAGCCACATGCTTGCTTGGCAGACTTGATCTGGATCAGACGGCGAATATCCTCGACGGCGCGGCGCAACAGGGCGGCACGCAGAATACTATCGGGAACCTTGGGGCCCTTTTCCGTGTCGTCCTCGAGGTGCAGTAGGGAAAGGTAGACGTTGCGCTGGAGATGAGGGCCGAACCATGGGGCCAGGTTGGCGCTCTCGGCTATTAGAGAATTGTCAGTATTCTTGATCGATTTTGTTCTTCTTTTAACTTTAGCGGGAAAGGGTGAGCCATACCGGCTTGTCGCTTTCGGTAGATCGTCGAGAATGTCATGAGTGCGCTGCCGAGTACCAGGACATAGGCAAAGGGGAGGGCAAGGCCCTTCCAATCGATGTTTAGCATGATGAGGAGAGGTTATGAAAGAAAAAAACACGAGTATTTGCGTGCTGTATTAAAAGAGTGTCGAGAAGGAAGCCAAACCAGCCGTTGACTGGGACGTTTGCGAGTTTGTATGAGTCGAACCTTGGGTTGTTTAACACTACCTTTAATCGACACGAATACAGATTACAGTACAACTCATTGGTGGTGTGGCGCAGTAAACTTTAGGCCAGATAACGCTTCCGCTTCGACATGTGGCTCTATAAGTTGTGGCTAGTGTCTTCCTTCCAGGCAGATGGGCCCTGTATTTTGACTGCCATGCGACGTCACTGCACCATTAGATAATCAGTTGCAGGCAGGCACCTTCTTAGATGACGCTGTGCCAATTTAAGGTACGTACCAGTCTTTGAGCTACCTGACCACAGGAAAGTACCTACCACTGTTACCTGCCTCTGCATCTGTTCTGTCTTTTGTATTCCATTGAATGCTGTTGATTCATTAATCTTCAACTGCGGTTTCTACGTCCTTCCTCTCCTTCAGCACTCATCTTTCAACGATTCTTTCTCTCCAATCTCCTCACTTTCATCCTTCATAGCGTCGACGCCGCACAGCTCGTGATCGACGACAAAGAGCACGCATATAAACCCCCACCAAAGACAATCCACCAGCAACAGCTCTTTCAAACATCGCCCGACATGTTGCTGCGACTTAGGGGCCCGGATGGTATGGCCCGTCTGACCATCGAGGCTACAGACACCTTTGGAGATTTAGGGAAGCAGGTTTGACATATCCTTTGCTCATGTTCGCGTTGTCTCCGCTGACGTCGGCCATGTTTAGCTACTCGATCAACTTCCCAAGACCGTCGATCCCAAGACCATAGCCCTGTCCAACGCACCAAACGGAGGCGACTCGAAGCGACTAGGAGACATCATCAACTTCAAAGTTGGTCAGATTGGTCTCAAGTTAGTGCACGCTCCTGGCACAGCGGTCTACATGCTAACTTCATAGGCACGGCGACCTCATCTTTCTCACCTACCAGCACATCGACCAAGCAGGCGACGATGCTCCCGAAGCTTCGAACACCTCCGCCAGGCTCAACGGAAAGCCTGTCCTACCGACCGAAGACCTGCCCATAAACCCCAAACCCGAGAGGATCTCCAAGCCATGGGAGGTGGTGCGTCAGCCTGCCCTGGACGACCGATTAGACCGACTCGACGGCAAGATTCCTCGGGGCATAAATCGCATGTGTCGTCATGGTCCCAAGGGCATGTGCGACTACTGCCAGCCGCTTGATCCCTTCAACGCTGAATATCTTGCGGAAAAGAAGATCAAATACTTATCCTTCCACTCATACCTACGGAAGATCAACGCTGCAACGAACAAGCCCGAGCTTGGGGCTTCATTTATCCCTCCTCTGGTCGAGCCCTTTCATAGAGTCAGGCATGAGTGCCCTTCTGGACATCCCCCATGGCCTGAGGGTATCTGCACCAAGTGCCAGCCCAGCGCCATTTCTCTGCAACCGCAACAATTCCGAATGGTTGATCACGTCGAGTTCTCTTCACCTTCCCTCATCGACAGTTTCATCGACACCTGGCGAAAGACGGGATCTCAGCGTCTAGGATATCTTTATGGCAAATATGTTGAGTACACCGAGGTCCCTCTTGGTGTCAAGGCTGTTGTAGAAGCCATATATGAACCTCCTCAGGTCGATGAGCTTGACGGCATCACAATGAATGCATGGGAGTCGCAGAAGGAGATCGACAAGTTGGCCAAGCAGTGTGGTCTAGAGCCCGTTGGTGTCATCTGGACTGATCTGCTCGATTCTGGCAACGGAGATGGCTCAGTGGTTTGCAAGCGTCATGCCGACTCCTACTTCCTGTCTTCTCTCGAGATCTGCTTCTCTTCAAGACTACAGGCTCAGTATCCCAAGGCCTCTAAGTGGAGTGATACAGGCATATTTGGCTCAAACTTTGTAACGTGTATTATCACTGGTAACGAGGATGGCGAAATCTCCATCTCGTCTTATCAGATGTCTAACGAGTCTGTGGAGATGGTTCGCGCGGACATTGTTGAACCTTCAGCTGATCCTAATGTCATGCTTGTACGAGACGAGGAGGAAGACGACGGTTCCGTCAGTCGTACACGATACATCCCCGAAGTCTTCTACCGCAGAGTCAACGAATATGGCGCCAATGTCCAAGAGAACGCCAAACCGTCATTCCCCGTCGAGTATTTGTTTGTTACACTAACCCACGGCTTCCCTGCCGACCCTAAGCCTATGTTTACTCAACAAGGCTTTCCTATCGAAAACAGAGAATACGTCGGAGAGAGCCAAGAGCATTCTGCTCTGGCCAAATTTCTCAAGCTGTCACCTGGCCAGAAACCCACTGGACAAGAAGTGTCTAACTTCCACCTTCTCTGTTTTATTCAGCAGATGGGCGTCCTCTCCAAGGTGCGCTTGTCGAGCCGTAGCGTACAAAGTAACTTGCTAATTTATATATAGGACGAAGAAGCCCTGCTCTGCCGTGTAGCGAGCCAACATGATCTTGCTGATACATTTCAGCTCCGTTCTACCGAGGGCTGGCAGACCCTTCAAGCTATTCTTGAATCGACTGGTGAGAGACTCCCCAAGCGTCAACGGGAGGACGACGGTGTTCCCTCGTCCTCTTCCTCCTCATTCTCTTCTTTTCAAAACACTATTCGCGACTCGGGTGAACCCCTTGCTAAGCGATTTGCTGCCTTCAGGCTAAACGAACGCGGGACCAAGTCCGCCCATCCACCGCCGCCCTAGTCAATAAAGAGGTGATATTGGTACAAGGAAGAGAGAGCAGGCAGAGTTGGGATGCGACTTGACAATCGTATAGATGCATCGTGGGAGTCGAAAGTTGCGAGGCTGGAATTTTTTGCTAGATGTTTTACCCTCCATTATGTGGACGATGATATTGCATGTGTAGCTGGGGCGGCGTTTGGGACAGGGATCGGAGCATAGTTAGGCGATGCATTCGTCGGGTGGCTTCCTCGGCTTAAATACAAAGTGTGTTGTACATGTCTTGATGTGTTATTTGTGAAGGGTCAAGGGTAATTCATCCTGTACGTGCCAGCTTGGAGTGTCAATTCAGCAGTGCCTTTATCCAAAGAGACATGTCTCGTCAAAAACCTCAACTTAATCCAGACTGCAAAAAGCTACATATCACGATAGTAGTCCACACTACTGATGAAACCTATTTCATTTCCCATACTCCATCTATAGGTACAGAGGGCGGCCATATCATAAGCCCAAGCAATCATCACAAACTCCCAAAAACCTGCCCTCTCTTCAAACGAAAGATTTCACCAAAGTGCTCCTTCAGCTCGTTTTTAATAATAAAAACTCGTTTTCCAACAACAATAAAACGCCAAAATTCCTTCCCCTTTGTCCAGACGCTAAGCTGGCATAGATCTTTTGAAATAGGGATTAATATTTTACAGGGGCTTACCACCAATGAAGTCGGACCATCGGCGGACTTCACCGGGGATGCCTTCAGAGCGAGGAAGCTTCTCGCTCATGCACTGAGCAAAGAGGATAGCGGTCTGGCGATTGAGTTAGCTTGATTATTCGTCGCTGGCAAAACTGATTAGGGGTCTTACCTGAGGCTCCATAAACAGAGGGACGCCAAAGTCGACGGCATTTCGGCGCATGACATAGTCGACGTCCAGAGTGGTCTTGCCTCGGGCAGTGGCAAGGTTGAAGCATCCGCGGATATCGTACTTCTTGAAGACCTCTCGGAGAGCTCGCTTATCCTCCTTGGGGAACTCAATGACCTCGACCTCGACCTTGGTCTTGGACTTGGCCTCGATGAACTCCTTGACCTCGGGGCTAGCAGCGTACAGCTTGTAGCCGAGAGGGGCGACGTAGTCGACGACCTGGGTGAGCCAGGGTTTGGAGACGTTGCCGCCGAAGAGGAGACCCTCGCCAGGCTCGGGCATGCGGAAGTTCATGGTGGACTGGAGAGAGGTCCAGTAGGCCTCAACAAGATCCTTGCCGAAGCAAGCAATCTCACCAGTAGAGGCCATCTCGACACCGAGGAAAGGATCAGCGCCAGCAAGACGGGTCCAGGAGAACTGGGGAACCTTGGTGGCAACGTAGTCTCGCTTCTCAGCCATGGGGTCAGACTTCGCAGGAACATCCTTGCCGACAAGAGCCTTGGTAGCAACATCGATGAAGTTGGTTCCGAGGACCTTGCTGACGAAGGGGAAGGATCGCGAGGCACGGAGGTTGCACTCAATGACCTTGAGAAGGGGCTCGCCACCCTCGGGGTTCTCGGCCTTGATGATCTGCATGTTGAAGGGGCCGGTGATCTTCCAGGCCTCGGCAACCTTCTTAGCGATCTCCTTGACACGCTCCATGGTGGTGCTGTCGAGGTTGGCAGGAGGGAGAACCAGGGTAGCGTCACCGGAGTGAACACCAGCCTGCTCAACGTGCTCAGAAACAGCATGGAGGATGAGCTCTCCGTTAGAAGAGACACCATCGACATCGATCTCCTGAGCTCCCTCGATGAACTTGGTGATGACCACAGGGTGGTCAGGGGAGACGTTGCTGGCAGCCTCAAGCTTGTCCTTGAGATCTTCCTGGCTAGAGATCACAGTCATGGCAGCGCCAGACAGGACATAGGATGGGCGAACCAGAACGGGATAGCCAACCTCGTCAGCGAACTCCTCAGCAGCCTTGACCGAAGTGAGCTCCTTCCAGGCGGGCTGGTCGACACCAATGCTGTCAAGAATCTCAGAGAACTTCTGACGATCCTCGGCCTTGTCAATGTCCCTGGGATCAGTGCCAAGAACGTTGGCGCCACCAGTCTCCTGAAGTCGGAGAGCGATGTTCTGAGGCAGCTGGCCACCGACAGACACAACAACACCCTTGGAGTTCTCGAGTTCGTAAATATCCATGACACGCTCGTAGCTGAGCTCCTCGAAGTAGAGTTTGTCGGAAACATCCGAATCGGTGGAGTAGGTCTCCGGGTTGTAGTTGATCATAATGGTCTTCTCACCCATCTTTCGGAGAGCCTGGGTAGTGCTGACAGCACACCAATCGAACTCAACGGAGCTACCAATTCGGTAAACGCCGCTACCAAGGACAATAGTACCCTTGTCATCGAAAGTGACATCGTGGGTAGAGCCGTTGTAGGTGGTGTAGAGGTAGTTGGTGTTGGCGGGGAACTCAGCAGCCAGAGTATCGATCTTCTTGACCCAGGGGCGGATTCCGAAGCTGAGACGGTGGGCTCGGACCTCATCCTCGGTGCTCTTGACGGCGTTGGCGATCTGTCGGTCAGAAAAACCCATCTTCTTGGCCTTGAGGACCTGATCTTTCTTCAGGTTCTGCAGGCTGCCAACCTCCTCAAGCTCTCGGCTGCAGTCAACAATGTTCTGCAGCTTGTGGAGGAACCACTTGTCGATCTTGGTCAGCTCGTGGACCTTGTCGACAGAGTAGTTCTCGTGGAGCATAGCCTGGCCAACAGCGAGCCATCGGCGGTCGGTAGGGTTCTGGAGCTCAAAGTCGAGGTCGTCGAACTTGTCGCCCTGGAAACCGAGGAATCGGGGGTCAACCTGGCGGATAGCCTTCTGGAAGGACTCCTCAAAGGTTCGGCCAATGGCCATAACCTCACCGACTGACTTCATGGCACTGCCAATGTCGCGTTTGACGTGCTGGAACTTGGCAAGATCCCATCGGGGAATCTTGGTGACAATGTAGTCAAGGGAAGGCTCGAAGTTGGCAGTGGTAGTCTTGGTGACAGCGTTGGGAAGCTCGGGGAGGGTGTGTCCAAGACCGATCTTGGCAGCGGTATAAGCCAAAGGATATCCGGTAGCCTTGGAGGCCAGAGCAGAAGATCGAGAGAGACGGGCGTTGACCTCAATGACACGGTAGTCGAGACCATCGGGCTGGAGAGCGTACTGGACGTTACACTCGCCAACAACACCAAGATGACGGACGATCTTGATGGCAGCGCTTCGGAGCATGTGGTACTCCTCATCGCTCAGGGTCTGACTGGGGGCAACGACAATGGAGTCACCGGTGTGAATACCAAGAGGATCAAAGTTCTCCATGTTGCACACGGTGATACAGTTGTTGTTGGCGTCACGGACGACCTCATATTCAACTTCCTTCCAGCCCTTGAGCGACTTCTCGACGAGGATCTGGGGAGAGAGGGTGAGAGATCGAGCGGCCATGTTGCGGAGCTCCTCCTCGTTGTTGGCGAAACCGGAACCCAGACCACCCAGGGCATAGGCAGCTCGGACAATGATGGGGTATCCGATTTTGTCAGCAGCCTCGAGAGCCTCCTCAACAGTGCCGACAGCAATCGACTTGGCAATGGGGATGTTAATCTCATCCAAAGCCCTGGCGAAGAGGTCACGATCCTCACTCAGTTCCAGAGTTCGGACGCTGGTACCGAGGACCTTGACACCGTACTTTTCGAAGAGGCCAAGACGTTCCATCTCAACACCGAGGTTGAGAGCAGTCTGACCACCGAAAGATAGGAAAATGCCGTCGGGCTTCTCCTTCTCGATGACATAGGAGACATACTCGGGGGTAACTGGGAGGTAGTAGACCTCGTCAGCCAGACTGTGGTTGGTCTGGATGGTAGCGATGTTGGGGTTGATGAGCACAGAAGAAACGCCGGCCTCCTTGAGGGCCTTGAGAGCCTGAGCACCTATTGTGAATGATGTTAGCTTATGTTTGGTTTTGATGTTTTAGTGAGTGGCGAGGTGTCGGTGAGATGTTTTGGAGTGTCACAGGGACTGTTGTTGGGACTGTTGGGTATGCTAACCTGAGTAATCGAACTCTCCAGCCTGTCCAATGGCAAGACCACCACTTCCAATGACAAGAACCTTCTTGACATCAACAGTCTGGTGAGGCTTGACAACTCCACTGTCGAGGTAGGCCTTGGGGTTGGGTGCGTCCTGAATAGCGGCGGAGCTGTATCCGCGCATAACCTTGAGGGTTCCAATGCGCTTTGAGTTTGCAGGGCGAGTAGCAGCGATTGAGACTCTGGCCGAGGCGGCGAGAGGGCTCACGGAGGAGAATGAGCGAGAGGGCAAAGCTCGCGGGACCCTGCGTCCATGACGGAGCAGGGCCGGAGCTCGACCAGCGAGAGTGGTTGCCAGGTTGAAGTTGAGAGGCATTGCAGCGGATAATTTGCACGTATCAATGCGTAAGTTGAACCGTCCCGCTGGCGAGGTTGCCCTGGTGTATCCCTTAAGCGTCTAGGATTGGCGATATATGTGAAGGACACAAGAGACGGTGACTCTGTGGAATTGGATTTCCAAAGAGGAGGAGGGGAGTCGGGGGGTTGAAGTAGGGCGGCTCGTCTGAAGAAAATGGCGGGACCAGGTGCAACTGATAAGATAAGGACCTCCGAAAATTATTCTGTGACTCTACAAAAGAAATTGGTTGTGACGCACCTCCCCTCTCAGAGTTGCTACTACTACTGCTACTACTACTACTACGAATGTAAAGGTATCTTCATACTATAATCCTAGTGGTTGGATACATCTGGTTGCTATCTGAGACCTGCCGCCTGCCCCAACATTTCGGCCGTAGTGAGAGAATTAACCAAGATTCGATGGAGATCGCCCATGACTAGCGGATTTCCTAAGAAACTTGAGTGATACGGTTTCGTGCCTTGGATAACTCCACGAATACATTACATTTATTTTCTTGTGCCTTTTCTATCTTCTGTTCAATATACCAATCAATGCCTTTGTGTGCTGTATTATCTCTGTTAACCCAAGCTCAACGCGTATTTACAGCAGTCTAAGTAAGCACATGCAGTCCATATACCGAATATGGGAGTTACCTTGCAGCTTATCATCCTTGTCCAATGTCCCACTGAGCTCCCCGGATCCAGCTAAGATATGGGTCCGGTTACGGCGACCTTAAGCTACAGCTTAAAACCCTGACCCAAGAAGAAATCAAACAGGGACAACAACCCAGAAAACAGCTGTCAGCAACAAGGAAATTGATTCTACTGGTGCTAGCAAGCGTCTAGAATAATTCACCAAGTTCCTCGGGCCGCCCCCATTGAAAAGGAAGGGAAAAGTGAAGCTGGCCAATGCTGTGCTCGTGAAACGTCTGCCAGGCTAAAGTTGTTAATTGCCCGATATCGCCGCCAGTTCCGTCACATCGGCGGGTCCAGCGGAGCCAATACACCGCTGATTCCGCCGCTACTCAGCGCTCTAGGCGGTAACAAAGCCGCTGGTTGAGATTTTTGGGTCATGCAAGGCTCCGAATACCGAATATGTTTATCGACTGCCGGTCGTTGGTGAATTCATTCGATGTGTGTTATCGTAGCTGTGTATATTTTCCTAACGTGCAGTTATTCATCAAGAATGTCAATAACCTCCATGCTAGTACGATAATATAAGTCTTACATTATGGCGCTACATTGCTTTGAGCCGCTTGTGCTCTGACGTAACTCCAGTTTTCTCTCGCGGCTTTTCAAAAGACAGGACATCATGATAAGATACTGAACTTAATGGACGGAGGCGATGCTACGAAAGGAAAAACATAGAAAATACAAAACCATACTCGTTGTCTGGACGATGTGTACGCAGCAATATTGAAGCTTTGAAAATTCACTCGCCAAAGAGGGGTTACCCTATGGCAGACGGTGGTAAATTGTTGGCTTACACGCGATTGGCCAATCAGCTTACATCTACAAACTAAAAACTAACCTCCAACCCGAGACGATACTGGACGAGAAATCGGAGACACAAAATAAAATGTTTCCAGTACGTTATAGCGGTACATGTGGTTTTCTTTACATTCAAGTGACGGAGATCGGATTTTTGATGTGATACATCCAAACCGTCTAATACTTCAAATCACAGCTGGTAAGTCGGTGGAAATACCATATGGTATAGTTTCAGTATAGTATACTGCCAGTAATATGGGATCATATAATGTCAGTTGGATACCATAAGTATCTTGAGAGTTGTATATCATTACGTCCTGACACTTTGGTCCTCCGCATCAGTTGGCCACGACACCCACATCCTTTACTAAAATGATGGATCAGGTTGATAGGGGTGACAAACACCAACAAAACTATTGAATTGATACAGAAACACCCAAAATGAAAGTATCAAGTGGCTTTGAAATGTGGCATGTGCTTGGTTGTTCCCCTCCGTACATGTCAACTTAATTCGGCCCCGGGCAGCACTTCAGTCTCCTTAGAGCAGCTGGACACACTTACGTACTTTATTCACAAAGTGTGAAGATGATGAGGCAACGAGATATCCTGGAAGAATCCATACTTGGGAAGCTCAACTCAGAGTGGTTCTGTTCATGAAGCCTCAACCAGTACCTTTCCCTCCTCCACACGAGGCACGACCTTATCTGTGGAAGTCACGCTTCAACCCCATTCTCTTACCTCCCACAATCTGTAGAGTATAGGGAAGGCTGATTGTTGAGATATATATTACCTTCAGCCACCATGTAAACGCCCATATTTGCGTCCATAAGAATGAGCGTTCTGTCTCCTGCTTGACCCTTCCCTACCTTCACCACCAGAAGAGTATACACTCAGCTTCCACACCCCATTTAACCATATTTCTCCTTTCATCATTAAAAAAATCCTACATCTCCCCTTCTCCATAACCACGAGTATTCATCCAGCTCACACAAACGCCACAAGATGAATCTCACTATAATCCTCCTCGTCCTCTTTCTCCAGCTGGGCATAGTCCTAGCTGACCCCCTTGGGCCCTCCAACTCTGGCGCCCAAAATGTTCCCCAAAAAGACCACGGCAAGGGATGCGACAGTTTCAAGGAATGTTCTGTACATGGTGACCCAAGTCTGTGGCAGTCTCTTTACAAGGGTTTGGTAAGATGGATCCCAGAAAGGAAAACTGGAAGGGCTGGAGATGCCAATACCAAGACCAAAGGGCTTCTGGCGACCCCGGCGATCGATTGGGCTGAGATGTGCAAGAAGATCAATCTCCGTGATGGCATTCAGAGCGACCATATGAGCATGATAGACTATGCAGAGGCTTGCCACAGACAAGCTCTCGAGATCATCAGCAGTCCCAAGGGTGTTTTCACGGAGGAAATGGCTAGCGGCCACACAGATCTTGTTATAAATCCCAGGGTGATGCCAAAGCTCACAGTCGAAACCAAGGATAGCACTCTCGGCATGTTTGAAGACGAATTTGGAGACGAAGAAGAGGATGAAATGGCATGGCCAGGTCATCGATGTCCTAAATACATGTGGTACTTTAAACCCAAAGAGGAAAAACGATATGCTATTCGTTCACCTGAACAAACGATCGAATATGTAAGACACCTTAAGATTGTCAACGTTCTAAAGCACCAGGAGCTAATATATATGAATCCCTCAGATCTTAGATATGGAAGACGAAATAGGGGAATTGGAGCAGAAGATTCTGGCAGAGAAGCTTAAGGAAGCTGGTGTCCCGGAATTCACTGCTCAAGAACAGCTGGTTCAAGTCGGCCATTCTGGTTGAAGCAGTCTGGCACCCCAGCTTAAGTCTCTCCGCGCAAAGTTCCAGGCTGGAATCTGCCTCCTTGATAGCGAACTTTGGATTTTATTACAATTTTTCTTTTGTATAAGCTCGATGCCCTCTGATTCTGTTCGATTATCCACGGTTTTGACTTCCAACTTCTGGTTTGCACTATTTTTTTAGCGATCTAAATGACTTATCTGTTGGTCCATGTAGCATGATTATTTTCTATGGGATATCTTACATACTGAGACTTACTTCAGGAGCAGGCAGCCAGTTTAAGACAGCTGCGAGTAGGCTGATAACTAACAGAGCCAGTCAACCTAACAAGTCCGATATGAAGTTCACCTTTGTTTATTCAAACTATACTGGGTCATAAATGTGAGTGTTCTTGATCTTCTGGTGCCGCAAAACCCTGGTTATGCCATGCGCCTTGAGCTCCTAATGATCTGTCACTCCCTCATTATGCAGCAAGTCACAAATTCAAACAAAGAAATTCACCGAAAACACAAATAGAACACAGATAAATTTCTACAATGTTCGCTTGCGATGGCACTATTTCCATACTTGTCCCCGAACAAAGAGATGTGTTCACGATCTAGCTTGCTAGGAGGCGGTATCACAAACCACTTAAAAACTGACATATTTTCCTTCCACATATTATTATAGTTCAAGCAACCATTCATCGAGTTGACTAACTGAAATAATATTGAGAGATAATAACTCCGATAAAAACCTTAAACACCAGCACCCAACACTCAACACCAAGCAACAAGCAATTACACCATGTGCTACCAGATCGCCAACTTCCAATGTCGCCACATAGGACGCGTTCGAGTTCCCTGTAAAAAGATCAAGGAACGTCGCAAATCATGCTTTCGACTTCTGCTTGACTGGATATGTCCAGTTCGACCTTGCAAGGACCTGCTGAATAGCGCACAGCGACCAAACCACACCTGCGAGACATGTAGGTTCAAGCCTGCTGGAGAACAGCGCCCGCAATCGAGGCAGCAAAACCTACCTCAACCCCCGCCTCGAGCAGTTGTAGATGCCTCTGAGCGGGCTTAGGAGACCCCACGAGCACCGAGTACGAAAGACCCAACACATTTTGCCTTCTCTCTTCCGCCAGTAAAGAATGGGCGTTTAGAACGAAAACATCGAACCATGGCGGATCAAACAACGTTCAGTCCACATTTGGCTGGTGACTCTGGTTTGTGGGCGCTTCGAAGTCGTCCAAACCAGCGACGCCCTCGCCCCTCAACACAACAAAAGGCTCAGAAGGTTCGAGATCAACTAACATTACACCGCAAGCCTCCGATCAAAGACTTGAGCGAGGCCCACTTAAGAACTGAAAACCAAGGTTTGAACAGGGCCGGTATCCAGACCAAACTTCAAAGACCCTTCGTGTTCGGGATTGAAAGAAACGGAAGCGTTGCCTAGAGACTGGCTGACTTTTGCCAGAAACACAAGCTCTCGGGTGTCCGTATGCAACAGAATTTGGCACACAAGAACTGCATCATTCTCCCTTCTGAACGCCGCAGCTCTGTGGAGGTGCTGCTTTGCCACATTGATAATGAGGAGTGAAGTCGAAGAGTAGACATCAGTACTCATCTCCATCCGTAAACAAGCTGGCATTGGTCCTGTTCCAACGGACGAGAGATAGCAAAAAATGGTAAGTCGACAGGCTATCTATTTGCAAGTAGATACCTCATTGATAAATAATATAAATAGACAATGTTGCTACATGCTTGATTGATAAATGCTATTTTAAATGCAAATGACACAAACTCCGTACACCCCAGGCGATGTTGAGCCGGCCAATATGGCCAATTCATCTTCAGACCCTGCCTCCTCCTTGTTATGCATGCTCATTCAATGTGAATCCCAAGACAACCTAACGGCCGTGTAAGCAAATTAAACTGCTCTCAAAAACATTAAGTGCCCAAGTAAATAAAAGGGTGAGATCACTGGTACCAACTTCTTCCACCGTAACGAAAAGGACACTGGTGTGGTCCATCCGTTCACTACTCCACGACCCCTGAATAGGCGCGCTCGTTACTGATCAAGATTTGGTGATATCTGAAGTATACTCCTACACATCAGAAAACAGGCTGTCATGATGCTGAAATCAGTCCTATATATCGAGCACTGAGCACCAATCGCCCAGAGGACAATTTCTGACGCTCAAGATTGAAGTAATAAGCCAAATTGAGAGGTTACTCTATTGGGCCTTGCCATTCTTGGCCCTGAACTTCTCAATCTCGATCTTGACCTTCTTGTTGACACGAGCTCGAAGCTCAGGTCGGTATCCGAACTTGAAGAGGATCTCAAGCCACACAAACATAGGGGCCAGGAAAATGGCCTGGATAAGGTTGTCGAGCAAGGCAGGGGCACGTCCCTCATATTTACCGTGACCAATAAACTGGAAGATCCAGCAGACGATGTGAATAGCCAGGGCAGCTTGAAAGGTTGTGTCGGGGTTTTGCAGGCGGAGGTAGTTGGTGAAAGCTGCGCCGCTCATG
Organism: Fusarium torulosum; assembly: GCA_900312805.1. Classification (NCBI taxonomy): domain Eukaryota; kingdom Fungi; phylum Ascomycota; class Sordariomycetes; order Hypocreales; family Nectriaceae; genus Fusarium; species Fusarium torulosum. The sequence continues at coordinate 44,898 of ONZP01000386.1, forward strand.
CAGAAGATGGCCAGAAGGAAACCTGCGAATGGCTCCAAGAGCAGGTACAGTAGGGAGTAAAGACTGGCGCCAATGATGCCAAAGTTAAGCTCCATGTAAGGGGGGGTAATCCAAGATGGTGTTGGGATGAGAGTACCACTGTATGTGGCCTGCAGCGTTGTAAGTACAAATCCAGTTGGTGAGAGATTAAGGAGACTAACCATAGCGAATCCTGAGATGAGGATGAGGGGAATGCACACCATGTGAATGGCAACATTGACCGAGTTATGGTGGTAAGCACCATACTGAAGCATGTTAGCATATACCCAATACATTATGTGGTGAGATGAGAGTGTCGAAGTGGACTTACAAAGGTGAGATGGCGTTCAAGATCCAGAGACATGGTGAGAAGAGTCTTGGCAGAGACGATACAGTGGCAGTAGTTGCAGTAAACTCGAGGTGAGAGAGAGCCACGAACAAAGGTCTACAAGTTGGTCTCAACCAATGCGGACAAGCGAGTCGAAATCGAGGTGGTCCGTGAGGTGGAGTATGTAGTATTTGACGATTTCTGAGAGTGCCAAGGTGTCAGAAGACGCAGGGCGACTGAGAGCCGGATATTAAGAAGAAGGCTGAGAGAAAGGGCGGGTGTAGATGTAGATGTAGATGTAGATGGTGATTTGCCAGACGGTGCGATGTTGAAATCGACTAAAGGATTAAGGTAGGTAGTGCCTTCAAGTAGCGCAAGGTAACACGATCCGAGACAAATGGGGAAGAAGAAAAGAAGGAAGGTGAATTGGGAAGCCCCCTTCTGGAAGAACAAGAGCGGAACCGAGGCTTGAATGCAGGCGCAAACGCGTTTGGTGATGTGCAGAAGATGCAATAAAGAGAGTGAGTGAGTAAGTGGATAAAGGGAGAAGGTAAGCAAAGCAAAGTAAAGTAAAGTATGAATACGATAGAGCGAATGGAACGATTTGCTTGAGAGTGGCTTTGCTGAGTTGTTCCTTCATGTGCTTTTCCCTTTTTTCCCTTTCTCCATTGGATTTTTACCAGCCTCACTCAACACACTCTCAGCCTGTGTCCACTGCCCACTGCTAAAAAGGGCCTAATTCCACCGCGTTTAGGCCCTTAACCCGGTAAAGACCCGCCCCAATGCACCGCCGCAAGCTCCTTGTGTGGGGCACAGTCCCTAATTTTTGATGGAGCCTCCTTTCTTTCTTTCCCTGGACCCATGTTTACGGTTCGTTTTTGGTCGTGTGCTCATCTCCTTATTAACTTGGGTGAATATCGCGAGACGACAGTTCAATCCTAGTCAAGGAATATACGAGTCTTGTTGTCGTACTGGTCAGATATCTCTGTTTCTCCCTTGTTGATTTCCCCAGGTTTTACACTGCCGATTCCATCATCTGGGAGGAGGACAAGGTTTTGAAAAACTTCCATTCGCTTCTTACAAAATCATACCACATCTAGGATTCTTCTGGAAGACACCGAACAAGCTACCGGAATGCTTCTACTGTCTGCTTCGGCTAAAATGATCAAAGTGTCAGGGACAAACTTAGAGATGGACCCTAGAAGTAAGACTGTCATGAAACTACTAAAATCTAGGCTTGTTCTAAAAGACTCTAGACTCTAGAGGTATACCTTATTTCGGGCTTTTCTCATTGTGCCTGTCTGTATTGGTTGTTCAGCTGAGTGTATACCAAAATTAGCAAACGTTCTTTTCCTTTGTTGATCTGCTTTGATCCATACCAACGTCGATCCTGAACATAGCAGTAATTTCCATTTTAATTTCTCGCATAAAATATCAATATTCTGTAGAAATTAACAATAAATTCTTTCTCATTCACATTCAATTGTTGTTTCAATGTTACTTTGCTACCATATTGTGTCTTTGATAAGGCCCGCCATGGCTCTTAAGACGCCACACAGGTGGCTGAAATGCTCTCAAAAGCTTTAGTTTCTGATTGGACGTACCCATATAGGCACGCATGGGCCAGCTCAGCCTCGTCGAATCCATATCCAAACTTGCACCTCACTTGGCATTCTTTCATCCAAAGAACAAAGAACCTCCCTTGCGCTCGCGTCAAGAAGGTCAGCAGTCATATTTTGACTCGACACGCCGGGGCCCTTTCTCCTAATACATTCTTTGGCCTTCCTTCCCCTCTGGTGAAGCATAAAACACCATCACGGCGCGTTTCCCTATCCAAAACCACGTCGACCTCGTCGCTACTCCTCGTAACCTTTCGCACGCGCTTTCGCCCGGTGCCTACTTCTCGATCGATCGCATAACTCTATCGCAGCAATACTTATTAGCTTAAGCTCTTGCCGCATCGAATACCCACCTGTTTACGTACTTCTCCTCGACCATCCGATCATATTACCACGTCGCAAACATCCACTCAACGCAACATCACTATCCGCTCGTCACCCATATCTTTACTTCTACTCAAATTCATCTTTCATCATGTTTTTCTTGTATAATTTGGAGCGCAAGGTCACCTTGCATCCGTCCTTCATGGGGCGCAACATGCACGACCTTGTGACAGGCAAGCTCCTGAAGGATGTTGAAGGCACATGCGCTGGCGTCTACTTCATTATCTCTATCATGGACGCTTTCGAGATCTCAGAAGGCCGAATTCTTCCCGGCCTTGGTATGGCTGAGTTCACAGTGGGATATCGTGCCGTAGTATGGCGACCCTTCAAGGGCGAGACGGTAAGGCTGTCACTGCTAAGGATTAATGATTCAGGAGTCTGACTTTAGTCAGGTCGATGCTGTTGTGCACTCTATAAACCCGCAAGGTTTCTTCGCCCACGCAGGACCCCTGAAACTGTTTGTATCGGCACATGTGCGTCACCTTTGTAGCAGCTGGGTGATCTCTGCTAATCAATACTACAGTTGATTCCTAGTGATGTTAAGTGGGATCCTAATGCGACTCCACCCCAATTCACGAACAACGAGGATACAGTCATCGAGCCACAGACTCATGTTCGCGTGAAAATTATTGGTCTCAGGACAGAGGTTGGAGAGATGTGGGCCATTGGCAGCATCAAGGAGGATTATTTGGGGTATGCCGATACAATTTGTTCAAATCCTGGTATTTTGATTGCTAATGTTACTTATAGATGCTTGCAAGCTTCCTAGATCGGATTGGGCGCGGTATCGAGTAAACACGGAACCGATGATGACCGAAGCTTCTATCTCAGCATCTGGCATGACCGAATATCCGACAATAGAAGTCAACCACTACTGGCTATGACTAAAAAGGCTGCTCATGTGGAAATCTATAGACATCATACCAAGCAAGGGCGGAATTGCACGTCGTATCCAGGACGAGAGATTCATCAGCAGATGGGAGGACTGCTGAAGGCCGAGCAGAGACCGCTCGTAGGCCCACATCTTGTTTTTTTGGTATAGAGAATGTCACGATGACCGCGGAGTTGAAAACGATGGACACAATTTGCTACAAAAGAAACGGATGTTGTCGCTGTTTTATTTCGGCAGTGGGCAACTAGACAATTACACGCAAGTTTTACAGTTTGCAAATCAAATAATAGAAACACAGATACCCCGATAACGCTTGTTATTCACGCCCTATCAGTGAAAGCCATCCGCCCTACAACATGAGTGTTTCCAACAACCAATTGCAAGCGGCGTAGATAGGCATCGGCTTCCTGAAGCAGCTCTATCTCCCCCACGAAACCCCGCAATCTGTGACTCCCCGCTTGAAAGCCGGAGACCGGGGAGCTCCGGGGAAGTGCATGATATTAGATGATATAAATTACTCGGTGCATGCTTTGCCGAGTATATTGACTTTCTGTATTGTCTATGACCACTGCAAGAGTTTAAACACAGACAACATGAGTAGAGTATGGACGTCAGCAACTCTCCGGTTACGACCGGCTCTTACATCCAACAAGCCACGACCACGGAGTATAACCAGGAACATGTCTGCCATGCAGACATCGAACAAGTTGCGGACAGCACTTCTGGAGGATAAGAAAGCGTTTGGTGCTTGGCAAATGCTCCCTGGAGCAAATGTATCACGTGTGCTGGCAAGATCGGGAGTTGACTGGGTTCTGGTGGATTGTGAGCATGGGAATCTGGATGGTAAGAATTCCTCTATACTTCCATGGATGAATAGAGGGACCCTGACATGTGTCCAGACGGCGCAATGCACGATGCCGTACCAGCAATTGCGGCGCTAGGAGTTTCGCCCATTGTGAGATTGCCTGATATGCAAGGGTGGATGGTAAAGCGTAAGATCTGTGGACATATCCGTGACTGAGTACGCAAAGCTTATATCTTCTAGGCGCACTTGATAGCGGAGCTCATGGTGTAAGTAGCGAAGATTGAGACTCATGCTTCAAGTGGCTAACTCTGACAAGATTGTCGTGCCGTTGTTACGAACTCCAGAGGAGGCAAGACAGCTTGTCCAGTCGGCCAAGTTTCCGCCCCTTGGCCGCCGAGGGTTCGGATCCCCGATTGCCACCGAGCGCTTCCATCCTGAGCCAAGTTTCACACAGTATCTTCAACAGGCGAATGGTGCTCTGTTGACGATTGTCCAGATTGAGACCAAGGAGGCACTTGAGTCTATTGACGAGATTGCTGCAGTGGAGGGAATCGATGTGTTATTCATTGGTCCATTCGATCTAGGTAAGAAATCCAGGCGCTAGCATAACCAAACAGACGGTATTAATACACAACAGGAAACGCCATTGGCCACCCCATCATTGAAGGGGTAATGACCTCAGAACTGAAAGAAGCTATCGCCAAAATCCTGGCTGCTAGTCAAAAAGCAGGCAAGAAAACAGGAGTGTACTGTACAGGGGGAGAGCAGGCAAAGGTATACGCCGACCAGGGGTTTGATATGATGAACGTGGTAACGGATTACACGTCGTTAGGCTTAGTAGCCAAAGAGCAGCTCGGCTTTGCTGATGGAAGTGTCGCACCAGCCAGAGGAAAGGGGTATTAAGCAAGTGTAGTCAACCGACGAGGCCTCAGTTTTTCTCTACTTTATCCATTTGAGCTTCGACTTGTTCAACTGTGAACCGGTGCATCAGCTTAATAGCCCTGCCAACACTGGAGGGATCTTCCTCAGGTGCTGTGGCCTTGCTGATATGTATCTGCAGTATAGGTTAGCAACATTTTATATTTCGTAAGCCTCTATGAGACTAACCACAGGAACATCAAAGTCGTAAATATCTCTCCATTGTTTGGACTCTGGCTTTGGAAGATCGACATTAACTTCTGTATAGGCAAATGGCCTCTTATCCCATACATCAGACAAGACATGCTTTGCTTGGTTGCAGAGACCGCATGTTTCGCGAGTAAAGAAGGTTATCCTTGTCGATAGTAGAAGACGGCGAGTAGCAAACATGGTTAGGTATTGTAGATACAACTTGTACCTTTTTTTGATGGCTTGCTGAAGAAGTATAGGTAGTATGTCGATTCAATCATTAAAATGGTCCGATTGTATCAAATCAATTGCATGAAGTTAGCTGCAACCCCGCATCGAAATAGGAAAGCGGTGAGCCCATAAATAGCTTTGTTTCCAGCATCGTCATCGCCTCTACGGTAGTTACGAGCTTGAATTCTAGAAGCTCCCACCCCACCAAAGCCTGTGATAACCAAATCTTCTTCTTTCTCCTGTCTCTTTCCCATAATCTCCAAACTGTCAATCTTAGTCTGTGGAGTATAAAGCCCATATATCTTACGAAATGGCTCAAAAGTGTGTCCATCAAGGTTGCGGAAAAGAGTTTACGGACCCTGAAGAGAAGTGCGAGTACCACCCTGGTCCGCCTATTTTTCACGAGGGGCAGAAAGGTAGGTTTAATTTAGCAAAGCAATTGCTCTTTAAGCTTCCATTTTGTATGTATGTGCTAACTCGTTAATCAAAGGATGGAAATGCTGCAAGCCTCGAGTTTTGACCTTTGATGAGTTTATGGACATTCCGCCTTGCACGACTGGCACCCATTCCACAACCGACAAGCCGCCCCAGATCGAGGAGAAGCCCAAGCAGGATGATGCTGCCCTTGCTCAGAAGATCGATGCCTTGAACGCTACTCCCTCCCGTGCGCCAATCCCGACTGCTCAGCATGCTGCTACTCCGCCCCCGCCAGCTCCGGAGTCAGAAGACGACGACCCCAGTGTCGAGATCGCCAATGGTGTTGGCTGCAAGAGGAGGGCATGTGGCGCAACTTACAAAAAGGGCAGCTCAAGAGATGACGAAGAGTGTGTTCACCATCCTGGCGTGCCAATCTTCCACGAGGGAAGCAAAGGCTACTCCTGCTGTAAGCGGAGGGTGTTGGAGTTTGACCAGTTCATGAAGATCGAGGGCTGCAAGACCAAGAATAGACATTTGTTCGTCGGCAGTGGAAAGAAGGACAGTCCAGAGAGCGAGGAGGTTGTTTCCGATGTCAGGTAAGTCGATGAACCATGCCCATGTTTTCTTGTGCTAACAGTTTCAGACACGACTTTTACCAGACCCCCGTCAACGTTATCGCATCCTTTTTCTTAAAGAAGATCGATAAGAGTGCATCCAAGATCGAGTTGCAGCCGAAGCAGTTGAACCTCGATCTCACGACAACCGACTCACCTCCCAAGCGCTACACCGCCGAAGTCCCCCTCCACGGATCGATTGACCCTGAGAAGTCATCGTACAGAATTCTTGGTACAAAGCTGGAGTTTGCCCTTGCCAAGTCTGACGGTACCTCGTGGCCAGTATTGCGAGGAGACGAGGCCTTGACAGGCGAGATCCTGCAGATCGGCCGTGCTGGGAGGGCGTGATGAAGGTAGTTACATATCACTTCGTGATATGAGAAAGAGCATGGTGTGGAGTTTTACATGATCGATATGGCGTTGAGGGAGACATTAGAGGAGAAGAAATATGCCTCGCTGGAGGTGTCACGGATTCAGAGCGAATTAGGTAGTGAGGCAGAGGATGAAGATGGAGCAATTGCATAGACGGAGAACAACAGTTTGCCAAACCCACTGGTTTCCAGCGTATCACCCATAGTTTGTTAAGGAAAATAAAGACTTTGAAACTGATCTGATGGTTGACATATCGTTTGCGTGACTTCAAACTTCGCTCTGTTTGTATACTGTTTACGTTTGCAAGTCATTCATCGCTTAGAGGACCATTGGAGTTGCAGTATGAATTCTCGTGAGAACAATTCAATTGCTTGTTGAGAGTGATTTCTGCATAGTTTTGGTATTTGTCCAAGCAAGAGACAGAAAACCTCTCGCCTACAACCCTGTTCCGAGCAGTTTCATCATGGATCAGCGCTCATCGTCATGGGCTGTGGAACTGTGGATGTTAATGCTGACTAGGTGGTTTTAAATTGAAATAACCAACAACCAACAACCAACATGATCTTATTCTTCATTCAATGCGACTTTTACGGATGGTGCGGTCCCAGAGTATCTGTCTTCTGATCATTGTAGCCTTTTTTGTTTTGTTTAAAAATACACTCATTTTATAGCAGTACGATATGTGGCATTCGTTTTTGTTCTGTCTGGTTAGTGCGGCTCAAGGCTTAACGTTTCAATCACGAAATGATATTTCGCAGATAGCTCGAAACGTTACTGGTTTCACAGCATACGATGTTTTGAACTACACAGATACCGGTCTCGATAAGGCACCAAAGTTGGAAGTGCCTCTTCGCATTCTCTGTGTTGGAGACTCAATTACAGAGGGATGGGGAAGTGATGCAAATGGAGGCGATGGGAATGGTTATCGGCTTTCTCTTGCAGAGCATTTATCACGCAAGTCTTCCTCTCGTGAATTATCCATATAGCACTCGTTTTGACTGATGTTTAGGCGAAGATGTTGTCTTTGCCGGCACTAGGCATGGTGGTTCAATGAAGGACAGTTATCATGTGAGTGAATTGTACCACGGCATCGAGGAATTATTCTTACAACCCTCACAGGCGGCCTGGTCTGGCAAGACAATTCAGTACATTAACAACCATGTCAATGAGTCGTTGGAGCAAAGACCCAATGTTGTCCTTCTTCACGCTGGAACGAACGACTTGGACACACGCTCATCCATTTCTAAAGAGGGCAGCGATCCAAAGGATGCTGCGCTTCGTTTGGGCCAGCTCATTGATAAGATCGTAAAATACTGCCCAGACGCAGTTATTCTCGTCGCAATACCTCTATCATCCTGCGATGGCTACAAACCCAAGATGCCTGAATTCAGAGCTATGGTTCCCGGGATTGTGCGACAGCGACGGCAAGACGGAGAACATGTGATTGCGGTCGACTTTAGCACATTTGATCTCAACGACTTGAGGGACTGCTTGCATCCTACTAACGATGGGTATAGCATTATGGGCGATTACTGGTATGACTTTTTGACGCAGGTGCCGGATGGATGGATCAAGAAGCCTGTTGGTGATGATCCGGAGAGAGAGGAGGAGGAGGAGAATGGGGTTGGTGGAAGAATAGAGGCAGGCAGCAAGACTTTTCTTGGTGTTGGTCTATGTTGGATATCATATTGGCATGTCATGGAGTTGTTGAGCTGATGTTTAAGAGTGACATAGTAGTATGTTGAGTACATTATTATACCTGTTCATAGTTAACGACGAGTTCCTGGTGCCAGTATCAATAAGAGCTTTTGAATCAACTTCAGGAATTATCGATGGAAATTGAACACTGCATCGATATATCGAAACGTTCCTTCGTCGTTCGCAGCCAAGAAAATTCACAGTCAAAGACCTGTTTTCATCCAAGGTTAGGCTAAAAAGATCCCACCTTTGTCCAAGAATGTGAATGCATGGTTCCTGATAAGACGGGATTGTTAACCCGTGGTCGTGGAAATGAGATGCATTGGAGGATCGATAAGTTGTTCCCCCACATTAAATTACCAAAGCTCTTCAAATTCGGATACGTAAACAGAGTCTAGAGCGCGGCTTCTTACTGGTCAGCTCGTTTCTTTCACCATCACACCCTCTCTGTCACTCATCGCACGTGCTTGGCGCCCAGATCTCCAATGCGCTGTGTCAACCCGCAATTAGTGACCGTGGACCTGAGTTTTAGTTGACTCTAGCAGCTTTCTAGGCGCTCTTGGCAGTATTGCTCGTGCAAACTGATAAGGGAATTCCATTTGAGTGATAGTGATATCGCCCGAGCAAGCTGATACTGTAGATAACAGCCCTGCCATGCATGGTCTTTGATCATGATGCCATACTTGTTCCTTATCAAAGACGGTCTCAGGCAGGTAACAAACAAAACAAAACAAGCTTAACCTGACGGCTGAGGTGTGCTGCCCGTCCGCCCGATGCCGGCGACGAGTGCTATAAGTTGTCGCCATGCCCGGGAACCACTCTGACGCCTGAACGGCCGACTTTTCATGTCAGACTTATAAACTCAACTACCAATTCGATTTCACAGCATAGGCGCTTACTGGTCAAATCATCAACCTACGCCCATTTATCAGTAAACATGTCAACTGAGGTTTCTCACGGCCGCGGCGGCGCGGGCAACTTCAAGCACGATGATACCGAGTACGTCGATGGCGAGGTCGTACGAACTGGTATTGTAGGAAGCCATGGTGACGGCGCATACAGTGCTGGTAGAGGAGGTAAGTAAACGCTGATGTCTTACTTTATTGCGCAATATTATGTTGTCGCAATACCCTACATACGAAGCCCTTTGGCCTTGGCGCATTCACTATTCAACTCCTTGATTCCTCACACGAAAGAAGCAAGCTGCTAACGAATCCCAAACCTAGGCGCTGGAAACATCGCTGATATAGGCACACCAGCCACCGACCGCAAGGATCAGGACATAGTCCCTGAAACTGCTATCCGACCGAGCCAGGACGGCCGAGACTACCACACCGGCCGTGGAGGCGCAGGCAACGCTGTGCCCGGTACTCCAGAGCCTAAGCCCGAGGAGCAGGAAAACCTCGTTTCCAACAAGACTCCCGTTGGTCTGGCTGACAAGCTCAAGTCCAAGCTCTTTGGTGGCCACAAGAAGTAGGGTCTTTGGTTTCAAGACAAGGCAGGTTTGGGATAGCAATCTTGAAGGAGATATTGGACGCCTTTCTTGGGCCGCGCTGTCGTTGATGTTGGTTCTTCCGGAAATACCCACGATGTCATACTGCTCTTCTGAATAATTGGCACCTTTTTATATATATATCGCGCATTTTATTGCGCTCGTATGATTGTCCCTGACAGCCGATACCACATGCACAGTGACATTGAGAAATACCGAATACCCACCATCACTCTTGTTGGACAATTGTCTGACCTGCAGTTTACTCCCCAAATAAAGATCTGACAGCTGCTAACCATATGATTGTTAGAGGTCAACTCAGGCTGTCACTTTCAAGGCAAGTTAAGCTGAAATATGAATATGCACAGTATGCATGTGTCAAAAGCACTTCACGTTGGGCTGCCATGACGTTGAGAAACAAACTTGAGTCTTATCCACCAAGGATCGTCCCTCTTTGTCTCTCGAGTCTCCACTTCCCCTCATTCTTGCCTTCTCTTCTTTGCCAAACGCTGTTGCAGTGAGATTGAGCCTTTAAAAGAGAGCGGGAGTGTGCCCCATGTCTCCGCTAACAGTTTAAGGTGCTCAAAAGAGAAAGACGACATTCCAGGATTGGCTGTGCATTGTGGGCTCTCACCCCGAAGCTAAACTAATTCGGCATCGAACAAATGCATGCTTGTTAGTGCCAGAATCGCCGTTAAAGACCCTGATAAGAGTCCAAATAGCTCAAGGATCGTCTCAAGATAACCATGATTATGGCGGCTTGCAGCGATCACGTAGGTAAAAAGACCCAAAATTAGCGAATGGGCGTAGTGACAGGCCCGTCGTGATTATGGCAAGACTCGTCTCGTTAGTCTTCTTTAGCATAAGGAGGGTCTTTTATTGACCCATGACTGGACGCATCGTCGGATGGACCAAGATGGATGTGACTGACTAGGTATGATGGTCCCTGGCTCAAGGTGCCAGCCATCCAATGTTTAAGAATACGACGATGCGCAATTCCCACAAATAATTGTGAGCCTTTTCTTGCTGCTCTTTGGATGTCATCGTGATTATCAGTCGAGTAACTGCTTCAACGACAATAAGCTTCCTTGACCCTATATCCATCTTCGGCCAACTTCTACAGCGGAGTACATGGCGTGCCTCACACCTTGTAAAGAGCAAGAAACGCTCTATTTCATTTTGAAACCGTCATCAATCTCGTGAGAAAGTTCCCGGCGTTGAATTCACCCGAAAACCTGAGCTCACCCTCCTCGACCTTGTGACGACAATCACGTGCACCTGGTGAGATCACGGGTGCGACATACCTCACTGCAGGTATGGCGCCAAACCTCCAACCGCAACCTCAGCGTCCGCGCCTTCAAGACCACAGACCGTGGTCGGGACTTTCGCATATATCAAAGCGGTCCTTCCGATCTTGCGCAACCTCTGCTTTCGAAGCCGACGACGAGCGATCCTCCAGCGACGGCGATATGAGCCCTCGCGATAGCGAGACTGGCGTGCAACAGCCTGTTGTGCCGCGTCACTCTGGTCATGATGCCCGCCCGACAAGTCGAAAAGAGCTCCTGGGATGGTACGCATATGCCTTTGCGTCCGAGACATACGTTATTTGTGGAATTGGTAGGTTTACTGATAGAAGCGCCATGTCCACAGGTACTTGGAGACCGACCAGGACCCGCTGCTAACACCAATACTCAGCTTCCTTCATTCCCATCCTACTAGAAACACTCGCCAGGGAGAACGGTGTGCTGCTCTCAGACCGAACAACACCATGCGGATCAAGTGACAGCAAAGACAAAGATGACGGCCAGTGTATTGTCTTGGTATTTGGGATGGAAATCAACACTGCAAGTTTCGCCATGTACACCTTTTCGGTGAGCGTCTTGATCCAGGCCCTACTCGTCGTCAGTATAAGTTGCGCCGCCGACCACGGAAACTATCGCAAGAAGCTTCTTCTCATCTTCGCATGGATTGGAAGCTTTGCGGTCATGTCCTACATCTTCATTACCAAGGACAACTACATCCTTGGCGCTCTGTTGACAATCGTTTCCAACACATCCTTTGGCGCATCCTTCGTGTTGCTGAACTCGTTCCTTCCCCTACTGGTGCGATATCACCCCGATGTCATTGAGGCTAATGTTTCTGCTATCCCGAACCTCGGTGACTCTGAGTTTGAGCCACGTCCTTTGAATGAGTCGGTGGGTGATCTTGAGGACTCTGGGGTATCAGCATCGTCACCTCTATTACTCCCAGAGGACGGTGAGCGGCTGAAACCGACAGCAAGCCATGCTGAGATCACATCCAAAGAGTTGCAGTTGTCAACGCGTATATCAGCCATTGGGATTGGTACTGGATATATTGCAGCACTCTTTGTACAATGTGTATGTATTGGTGTTCTTATTGCATTGCACAATACTACATGGGGCCAAAGAGTCGTACTGTTCATGGTAGGACTCTGGTGGACCGTTTTCACTATTCCCGCGGCCCTGTGGTTGCGCCCCCGTCCTGGACCTCCACTGGCAGCGAACGGTCGGAAAGGCATCATGGCAGGACTCGCATATATCTTATACGCCTGGAAGAGCCTCTTCAAAACAGTCCAGCAGGCTAGACGACTGCTCGACATAGTCTTGTTCCTTGCCGGGTGGTTTCTTCTATCCGACGCGATCGCAACCACGTCATCAACCGCGATTCTATTCGCCAAGACCCAACTCCACATGAAGCCATGGGCGCTTGGTATGATTAATGTCATTTCAACAATGGCAGGGGTGTTCGGCGCGTTCGGATGGTCATGGATATCGCGGCTCTTGAACCTCCAGGCCCATCAGACCATCCTCGTCTGTATTGGGTTATTTGAGCTGATACCCTTGTATGGTTTATTAGGATATCTTCCTTTTGTGAAAGAATGGGGTGTCTTCGGACTTCAACAGCCTTGGGAGATGTATCCCTTGGCAGCTGTATATGGGTTTGTTCTGGGAGGATTGAGCGGCTACTGTCGCTCTCTGTATGGGGAACTTATTCCGCCCGGATCTGAAGCAGCCTTCTATGCTTTATACGCTATTACGGACAAGGGTTCTAGTGTCTTTGGGCCGACAATCGTCGGTGCTATCATCGACAAGACTGGCACAATCCGTCCAGCCTTCTGGTTCCTGGCAGCGTTGGTGGGTCTACCTGCGCCCTTGATCTGGTTCATCGACGTGGAGCGTGGTAGGCGAGAAGGCGTCAAGCTCGCCGAGTCAATGTCAGACTCAAGTGTACATGATGTGGACGTTGACAATGAGCATGAACCCGAGCGTCGCGGGATGTTGGCAGGTTATGAGAGTGGACAGGACGAGGGTGTTGTTGATGAAGGCGCAAGACAATAATTTATACGGGTTGTTGTTGATTGAATAAATTAGCATAGCATCGGCGCATACTTAGATGATTTGTTACGTCATGGAGAGGTTGAATGGATCTTAGATGGAATAGGTGCGACAACAAATCAATCACCATAATTCATAATTAGGAGAAACTTTTGTTCAGCATTGGGTTTTAGATATTGTTATTTTCATACATCCTCGGGCATAGGGGATAAAAAAGGATTCGTCTATCCTACACTACTAGGGTATCCATAAAAATATAGAAGTTCAAATATAAGGATTACTATCCACTCGGTTTGGAATTAATAATTATGATGATATTTATTTTAAGTAGGAAAGAATGTACTTAGATGTCTTAATAGCTAATCAATGTTACCATGATTGAGATCTCGCGTCTTATGTTTTCCTGCACCTAGATCTCTTCATGTGATGTTGAAAATGTGTTCATGGATATATATCAGATTGGTCGGATGTTCTGGAAGGGCACTTCCCTGTACGGATCCCAGTTCCGGCACCGAAGCGTGAAATGCAACGCGCCTGCCTATTACCCTTTCCCCTCCCAAGTCCGTCCTTCCCGCTTTGAAACGGCGAAACTGCCTGCAGTTGCGTTGACTAAAACTTTGCACTTGCAAGCATCCGCATCGCGTCTCCTCCATCCACTTTCACCTCATCTTACCTTACCTTTAACCTCCAAATTCCAACCCGCCAAAACAAATCGCGAAGCGCAACCAAAAGATTGCGCCCAGACTCGAACTAAACTTGTCCCGACGCGTTGGACAACTTAGCTCTTAGGTCGGGCTGTCACTCCATTCGGCAGTCACTCCATTCATCAGCTTTGGTGGCCTCAGTGCCAGCTGCGTCACGTGACGACAGACTCTCGTGCTTTTGGCTCTGTTCGTAGTTCTTTCCGCTGGTTGCGACGTTGCTCTCCCCGACAAATCGAGCCTCTCGTGCGCACAGGACATCGCAGCAGGCCGCGGCTTGTCGCTCAAAGACAGCTTGGGCTCGGCTCAGCTCACAACGCGACATCGCAAATTTACCACTTTTTTTGACAATCCATCATCTTTTCATCCACTCGCCGTTTCTTATTCCTTTTCTGGCCCTTTCCATCGCGCGACTTGTTTGCCTCTCGAAACCCCTCCCTCTTCTCTCCACTCTCGACGCGGTCATACCCAACCTCATCAAAACGCCACAATGAGCAATCGAAAGCGATCGCGCTCTGTCGGGGAGGAGAATCGCGCAGAATGCCCCTTCACAATTTCATACGCGAATAGCCCGTCGCGCGCAGAGCAGGAACGTCACAAGAATAAGAAACGAAAGCGCGACGGTCAAGATGATGATAAACGAGTCCAAATCCAAATCTCTCCCTTCTCCCCTACCGGTAGCTTCAAAACCCACGACACGATGGACTTGTATTACACTGTTGAACCTGGCAAGCGATGGCAAGATATGACGCGATACAACAGCTTCGTTCGTAAGTATTCGATGATATTTTGCCATCTCTCAAACTTTGGCTGACTCGTGGCTAACTCTTCGTAGTTAATGGTATCAAGTACTACAGCGAAGGTTTCGTCTTCGTTGCGAACGAGTCAACTGTAGAACATCAAAAGCTTCAAAACGATGGCAAAGGTGGCTTCAAAAGATCTAACGATGAATGGGTTGCGCGCATCCTCGAGATCCGAGCTTCCGATGAGCACCATGTTTACGCACGTGTATACTGGATGTACTGGCCCGACGAGCTTCCTCCTGGTACCATCGATGGCAAGAAAACGGTACAAGGTCGTCAACCGTATCACGGCGCTAATGAACTGATCGCCTCCAACCATAGTATGTCCCAAACCACTCGCTGATACCATATGCAGCACGACTAATAGAATAATCTAGTGGATATCATCAACGTCGTCAGTGTCACACAACCCGCAACAGTCAACCAATGGATCGAATCAGATGATGAGGAAATCCAAGACGCGCTTTACTGGCGTCAAGCGTATGACTGCCGTAACTCACAGCTTTCCGTATGTCACGCGATACCCTATTTCGCTTCCCCTGTTGCTAACACTCGTACAGTCAGTTGATATTATGTGCAAATGTCAAACCCCCGCGAATCCCGACAGAACTCTTATAGGATGCACGAGCTCAGAGTGTGGGCAATGGATGCATCGCGAATGTTTGGCTCATGAAGTCCTTATGCAGGTCTACGAACGACTAGGCACGGATAAGCCTCATCGAACCGAGGGGGCAGTTGTCAAGGAGGAAAAGACCGAGGAGGCAATGCGCCCTCTGTCACCCACCGATGCTGAGGAGAAGGAGACTCAACCTACGATCGATGTTCACTCTGGCGAGACTCAAGATAACGTACACGTTAAGAAGGCGGTCCGAGAAACACCCCGAGAGACCGAAACCCCAACGCCTGGACCAACGCCATCAAGATCTATCGCTGCCGCGTCGGCCAAGGGACCGGTTAAGGGATCAGCAAAGAAGGGCCGTAAGAAAAAGAGCGCAGACTATAAGCCATATCTCGGACTCTTTGAGGCCAACCTCAAGATGCAAGACGGTCCTACAGCATGGGAGATTCGCGACCTACGCGAAAATGTTACTGGTGGCGAGAAGACATGGACTGAGAAGGCTTACTGTCTGATATGCAATGCCGCTATTGAATGAGTACTTGATAAGAAGCAACATAACTCGACTTTGTCTGCCCAGGTCAGCAGACTCTTTGATTCCTCGAAGACGCAACTCAACATTGCGTAGGGCAGCCATCGGGTTCTCCATACAGTTTACTAGTACTATACACAGACAATAAGGCCAGCTTGACCTAGCTGCCTACTCGGTACGGCATGGATGCCTTGCATGGGTTTTCTTTTGTCAAGATTCGAGGTCACTTGGTTGGCGATTCGCCCATTAGTGGGTTTTCCGGGCGCGGCGTTGGAGGCGAAACGGGCTGTATGGCGAGCTTGGAAGATTGACTGGTCTTGGGCTTGCGTACGGTGAGAGAGATATGTTTTCTAGTTTGCAAGGCATTCTTAAAGGCGAGGGAAAAGGGACGACGACGTAAAGAATGAGAGGGATGATGAGCTAGCGCGGTGTCTTCCAGATGGACAAGTTATGGGATGTTTTGAGAGAAGGTGAACATATTATGGGCAAGGGTCTTGGAGGTTCAGTATGCTGGCTGCTGAAAGACTTGCCTCTACTGACTTTGTCGTCTAGTATAATAGTGCTTTTCTCTCCCAGGTATTATCGAGGGCCATATTTCTTTATGAATGCGTATCTGTTTTTTAATCGATTTCTTTTTGTTACGTTTTACTTGCTAGGCAGTGGTTCAATTTCGAGTATGTAGTCCTGACAAGACCATGACTGTATTGTATGTGATCTAAAAACCCTCTTATAGTAGGATTGAGATCATGCGTTTTCATCAGTTGTTTAGAATTCTCATGGCCATTGTTGATACCCATCCTCAATCGGGAATCGAGCTTACATGGATCAGGTAGTCTAATAGTACGTACTCCACACGGAGCTCCAGGCGACCCCGCTACTCCATAACGTCGCAGAGCTTCACCTCGACATTCAATGGGTACCGCCCAAACCTCTAACTCATAGGTGCTTTTTTCAGTTAACAACAGCATTCTCTCTATCGCTCGATTCTCTTATACAAAGAACGCGCGAATCTTTCAAAATGGCTGTTGACCCCTTCGACTCAGCTCTGTGAGTATTTTCCAACCTCGTGCGCAATGATGCATTGCACTCGTAGCTGACCGTCTTATCCTAAAAGCGACCTTCTCCGTCGTCTCAACCCCAAGCAGACGACCGATCACCTCAATGCCATCATCTCCATCGCCCCGGACCTGACCGAAGACCTCCTTTCGTCCGTCGACCAGCCCCTTACCGTGCGCCGCTGCAAGCAGACTGGCCGAGACTACCTACTCTGCGACTACAACCGTGATGGCGACAGCTACCGGTCACCGTGGTCCAACCAGTTCGAACCACCCATCGATGAGTCTAGCTCTGGCGGAGTAGGATCTGGTGGAAACGAGGGCGCTGGCGAAGGCGCGATTCCTAGCGAGCGCGTTCGCAAGATGGAGGTCAAGGCCAACGAGGCTTTCGATGTTTATCGCGATTTGTACTACGAAGGCGGTGTGAGCAGTGTTTACTTTTGGAACTTAGACGATGGATTTGCAGGAGTCGTGCTTCTCAAGAAATGTAGGAAATCCATTCTCGGCTGTACGACTGAGTTTGGAACTGCGAGCGCTAACAGAATATCTACTTATAGCTTCTCCCCAAGGCGGCAGCACCGAGGGTGTTTGGGACTCCATCCATGTATTCGAAGCCATCGAGCGAGGACGAAGCACGCACTACAAGCTCACATCAACCGTGATCCTGACGCTGTCCACAGCTGGTGGAAACCTGGGCGAGATGGACCTCAGCGGCAACATGACACGCCAGGTCGAGCAGGATCTCCCTGTTGAAAACGATGACAGCCACATTGCAAACGTCGGACGCTTGGTTGAGGATATGGAACTCAAGATGCGCAATCTGTTGCAAGAGGTTTACTTTGGCAAGGCCAAGGACGTGGTGGGTGATCTGAGGAGCATTGGAAGCTTGAGTGAGGGAGCACGAGACCGTGAGGCACAGCGAGAGCTTATTGGCAGCATGAGGAGATGATAGGGTTGAGAAGTCTGTCTCAGATCAGTCTACGTTGATGTTTGCTACGAATAAGAAGTTCGATAGACCGCGTTTGATATATATGTACTAGGCCATGATGGCGTCCTGGGAATATTGTCCTCCCTACTTTTACCAGGACCGGATTAGATGTGGCCGGTGATTACTATAAAGATCTCTTATTAAACATGGCCATTGTCTCAACCTCCTCGAAGTGGATTTCCCATTTCTCATTCTGTAGTAAGGAATATAAGAAGGACGACGATAACAAAGACGAGCGATCTCGAAATATTTCTGAATGGAGTTAGACTTTTTCGATACGATATTAGTTTGTTATATTCGTTCGTGACAAGTCTATATATCCATGGTAAGACCAAGTAACCATATTTGGCGCTGTTTGTTCTGCCCATCATCCCGCACTGGTAAACCTTGAACGCCAATGGAGTGGAAGCAGATGGTATGACTCCATAGACGTCGGTTCTGCTGAACACGCTTTCAGGGATGGGCCTGCAAGTTTATTGATACTAGTTCGACTCTAGACGTCGATCAAATCTTGTCGTCAAGACGGCTAGATAGATGGTAGGATATGTTACTTGTAGGTTATAAATCGGTGATGGCCACACACATAGAGGTAAATGCCATCTGCGTCGGAAACAATCAATAACATGTAGACTTTCAACTGAAAACACCTGTAAACTTGCAATTGTTAAGTTCCATTCGACTTTGTGCTGATGTTCGAAGTCATGTCCAGCACTCTAACTCATAAGGCTCTGCGGCACAGAAGTTGGTGGCTTGACATGGTCAATCTGTGTACGAGCACCAGAGCGCTAAGTTGCACTAATAAAAGACATGGACCTGCGGCTTTCTGAGTCAGAGAGATCATACGTTCTGCAGAGATAGATGGACATGACTGCGGCATTGGTGGCAGGCCACAGGCTTTGTACTGCAGACATGCTAGACATGGTAATGGTATAGTAGCGGGGTGGTGCGCTTTGAAGGATTCTAGTGCTGTACGGGGTTCCATCCTCGAAATGGAGATGGGCGCGAGCTTCAGGCCGGCTGAGAATGGGGAAGTGGTTGCAAGCTGCAGTAACTTTTACTCCGTACCGATACTCTGTCAGATGTGACAGAATTAGGCGGCATCGTCAGTTAGTAAGGCCTTGGCACTTGGCAGGGGAGTAGCTGAGGAAGACGACCAAGGATAACAAACTGGTTTCGGAGATCACAAGTGGTAGTCTATGTGAGGCGAGGCAAGGACAAAGACAGACAGGACATCGAATGCTCCAAAGCCATGTCCAACGGTGATCTGAGAGCGACAAGGATCGCATTCTCTTCGATAGGCTCGATCGCTTTCCTTGCCTTGCCTTGCTTCGCTTGCCATCTGCCGCTTCATAGTCATGCGACTCCCATAGCCGCAGTGAGGTCTGTGTCGTGCATTTGCCATGCAGACAAGAGTTGCGGATCTTGGGGCTCTACTACAATGCTCTAACTTAGCTGCGATCTTTCTGTAAACTCAATGGTCTGAGGAACGTGCTTCAAGGCGCCGCGTGCACTTATAGCAATGAACATGCTATCAGACGCTCGGACTGATTTGCTGGTGGGGTGCTGGCTCTTTTTATTTTTTATTATTTTATTATTTTTAGCCGCTGGTATTGACGATGCGAGGCGGCTTATTAGAGAATTTAAGGTGGAAGAATCAACTATTAGTGTTGGATTTGGGTAAGTAAGTAACTGGCTTGTTTGAAGGCAGGTAGGTACCTTAAGTATTTTACCTGCCCCCCGAGGTCAGGCAGAGAGACGTATGTACCTATAGGTATGTAGGTACTCCGTAGTAGGTAGGTCGTACGTACCTGACTTGGCCAAAACCCCCTAGGATATTGGGAAACTGCTTCATCAAGGCAGGCATTGATTGCGCCTGACAACTTTGTCTCAACTGCCACAGCAATTCCCCCTCCGTTCTTCATTTTCTCGACGACTCTCAGTGCTCACTTGGTCTCTCTCCCTCGTCATTGGTACGCTCGGCGCGCAAATGGAAGAGTTCTAGAAAAGTCCCCGCATCGTGCGGTTTCTGTTCCTGCCGCTTGCCACATGCTACCTGACAGAAGCGTGCAGTGCCCCTGAATCTGATCATTTCTCCCCTCCACGTACCACGCACCGGGCAAATCGCAGGGGAAGATATTGATGTCGTACGTCGAATCTTAGAGTGGGTGACTGGCAGGCTCAGATATAGAGTAAGTGCAGCATTTATTCAGTCATTCCCAGTTCTGAAAGAATCAAGATAGGTAGGTAGCCATATTGCGGCCTGGACAGGACCTTGGATCTTCCATCTTGTATAATACAGCGCTGAGTGCTGAGCGTTCCAGGTACACTACGTGGAAGTACATCGTATGTACCAGCATGCCACTCACAAAAGAGCTGAGGTTTTATCTTTCAGGTGGATGCTGGCAGAGTTTATGTGTCCGCACATCATCCAGAATCCCCAGCAGATACTAACTGTTACAAAGCTGGCGCAATATATAAATATTGCATGGAGAGCCTGCTAATCTTCAAATGAAATCAAACACCCACCGAGCCCATTTACATACGAAGAAGTTCACAATTCGAAACAGTTCTACGCCATGCCGGACGCCAGACATGGCTTCGAGAATAATCGCCGTCACCACCCGCGTGTGGTTTTCCCCTTGATCACCCAAGACGCCTTGGATTTATCTTTTCGAGCACGCCAACATTAAGAGCAATGGAATACATTGCAAGGGCGACGCGCAAAAATAGGAAGATGGCTGACATCCCTTTCCTCTGTCCCAATCGAGTACCTAAGTTGAATGGTCATTTGCATTTTGCCAATGGAAAGTAGAGACCTGATGGAGGTCGTCTCAGGCACTGGCGGCGGTTGTCATGCTCCAATGCCCTTGTCCCCTGTCGGTGTCGGCATGCCCCTGTCGTAAAAACAATGACGAACATGGAGGCCCACAGCAAGCTCGGTAGCTAAGTGTTAGCCTGGCGATATGATGAACGGGACACCCTGCAAGCCCATCCTGCAGGTCGCTGATGGTCCAGCCGCATGACCATGACCACCAATTCCATCTCCGCCCAGCTACCGTACGGGACGGCTACCCCCACCGACCCAATACAGTTTGGGTATATACATCTTGCAGCATTCTTCGGTCCTGACTCGCATCTGAGAATGAAAATGTACTTGCCAGCTCCCTCCCTATCAAAAGACTGACGGAAACAGTCGAAGGCAACTGATCATGATGAACATGACAGCAAGCAGCCAAGAGAAGGATTGCACATACTGCACCCAAAGCCCTAAAATGAGTCCTGGGACCACCTAGGTACAGAGTGATCGAAACGGGCCTTGACGGTACACCCATGTACCGGTACGCACACATGTACCTACTGTATCCGTAATTACATGGAAATCAAAAAGACCCCTCCATAGCCCGCCCACATATGCAGTCTTAACTCATCTTTCAGGCCATTGTTCCCTTCGGGGTACTGTGCCCGTTTTATACACGGCAACCATCGATTCTACCAGTCACTCAAAGACAGAATATAGGGATAGCCTAGTTATATCCCAAGAGTACAATATCGCCCACTACGAGTTATGAAACAAGAGTCTCAGTCTCAGAAGCGACCGAAGGAATAATATGAGGGTAACATCTTGGTGCCTGACAGTCAGTAGGGCACAATGATCAGAATGTCAACCTTTTGACAGGGCGTCTCGCGGTCATAAACCCACAGTACGCCCCTCATTAAACTAAAGAGCGACCAGCGTCAAAATTTGGGCCCCTTCGCTGGAAAAGGAGTCCACATGGCATGCCACTCACTCTTATACAATAACTACCTAGTCTACACTCTTTCACTGATCGATTCTCCCCTCGTTTTTGCCAGCGGGATATCCACTATCATACTGCTTCAGCGCTTTCCAGTCTATCAAACCTCGACACAGTTTCAAAGAACCCAAGGTCTTGCTTGGTGTTTCTCCCCTGGTTTTGGCTTTGGCTCTGGCTCTGGCTCGGTCTGGTGGTTCTTTTAAAGAACAAGAAGAGCCTGGGACGACTTGGGTCTCTCCGATGTTAGTTCAGACCCCTGGTCACCCATCCATCGTTCGTCCTAGAAAGCGGTTGGTGCGCCGCCTTGTGCCCTCGCAAAGTTGAAATTACTACATCTGTTGATCGTGTTTTCCTCCACTCCCACTTCTCATCCCGCCCATCTGGTTCCGTCTTCCGTCCGTCCTCCCGTTGCCCTTCCCGCCTTGGATCAATCTTGTTCCCTTTTGCTCCCGCACATCGCTTCTACGCCGTCGCTGCACCAGCATTTTCAGGGTTCGATATAGTAGTACCTATAACAGGTAACAAGTACCAAACTTGTACTATTGTATGTGTGCCCTAGCACCTGCTCCTTAATATCCCAGTATATACTTACGTGCGTGACCCAATATCAGATTGCGGCCCTTCTCCCTCGATCAAACTACTGAGCTAGGTCATTGCCCAGCCCGCACTCTCCCACGAGAGACCCGAACCACCTCGCTTCGACCAACGCTAAATCACACCGATTCTCGCATAACTATCCATCCACCTCTGGCACCCCGTGGGACTTCTTGGCTGGCGTACCGTTTACTCAGCTACAACCCTCTCTACCCCCTGAAGCCGAACAAATTCGTTCTAGCACCCAGACTCCAGACTCGATATTTCTCTCACAGCAACCTTTGGTTGCCTCGCGAGTATACACGAGCTACCGCCGAAGCACATCACTAAACCTACGGAGTTTAAGTGTATTTTGCCTAGCTGTCTTACCTGTCTTCACCTCTACATATATCATCTTTGCGCCGCCGACGTCGAGGCATCTGTACCCTCGTCTCGACCCCACGTTCGCGTACGATAGATTACGAATCGACCACCACAAAACTCACGATCATGGCCGAGAAGCCTTCGGTCTTGATCATCGGAGGGCTTGGCTATATTGGCCGCTTCCTTGCCCTCCACATCCACCAGAACGAGCTTGCTTCCGATGTGAGGCTCGTTGACAAAGTCTTGCCCCAATTGGCATGGCTGGCCCCTGAGTTCTCAGAGGCTTGCTCACAGGACAAGTTTATGCAGGCTGATGCCAGCAGACCTGGTGAGTTGTTTTGTGCCAGCGACTCCCAACTGTGTCTAATTAGCTGCTAACGGGGTGGTTTCACTCTTCATAGAAGGATTAGCAAGGATCTTCGATCGGGCAGACGGGAAACAATGGGATTATGTTTTCAACTGCGGTGGCGAGACGAGATATTCGCAAGAGGACGAAGTTTACAAGCTGAGGTCTCTGAACCTCTCTATTGCAGTCGGGAAAGAGGCAGCCAAGAGAGGCGTCAAGGCCTTTGTCGAACTGAGCACAGGCATGGTCTACAAGTCGGATTCATCGCCAAGCAAAGAAGGAGACAAGCTGAAACCGTGGAACCGGATTGCTGTGTTCAAGTTGCAGGCTGAGGAGGAACTTTCCAAGATTGAAGGGTATGTTGCGACACAAACTTTTGACACAGCATGTACTAAAATGCTGTACAGCCTGAACCTTATCATTGTGCGCCTACCACACGTGTACGGGCCTTATGCTTCTCAGTGGGTTGCGACAGCTTTGTGCATGGCCCGCACCTACCAACACCTGGAAGACGAGATGAAGTGGCTTTGGACTAAAGACCTTCGAACCAACACAGCACACATCGACGACGTGACGCGCGCGTTGTGGGATATCGCGGCGTGGTTTGACGCTGGCAAGTCAAAGTGGGACGAGGCCAGCATGGGCAAGATTCCCATTTTCAACATTGTGGACGAGGGCGCGACGAGCCAAGGGACCATAGCAACCATCATTGGCGACATTTTCAAGATCGAGACCGGTTTCCAGGGCCAGCTTATCAGTACATTTGCTCGACTTAATCTCGATAGTGTCGTGGATGACGTGAACGATGAGCTTCTGGGACCTTGGGCGGACCTCCTTGCCGACGCGGGCATCACACGACCGGGACCACTGACTCCATTTATGGAGAAAGAACTGCTTAAGGATACGGATCTCAGTATGGATGGCACACGGCTCAAGACACTATTGGGTTTTGAGTATAAGAAGCCTGCTCTCAACAAGGAGTTGATCGAAGAGGTGATTGAAAGCTACAAGAAGATGAACTGGTGGCCTTGAGAGCAAGTTGAAGAAAGCGATGAAGATGACAGACGCGACACGACATAACATGATATAACATGTATTGGAGGATATCTGCGTGGAATTCGACTTGTTTCTTGCATGAACTCGACTTAGCGAAGATTCCGCCTGTTGCTGGAAGAGACGATACCCAGGACGATGAGCCAAATGTACGAGGAGCGGCGGTGAGAAGACTCGATAGAGCTGAGCTGCAACTGATTTAGTGTCGAGGAGGATTGACGTGGACCGCAGATGATTGCGATGCCTGGGAGAGTTAGATGGAAGATGTTATACAGACCCGCACACGACCTACCTCGATGAGTTTTGAAGGTGAGGTAGTTCGTGGAAGATGAGTGAAGTCGAACTAAAGGGTCGGCTATTAATATAGGCAAATATATACTAACTACTACATGTTAAATACGAGATTCGTTATGATTGTTGCGTTGCGTTACATTATGTTGGATTGAGCCATGGCTATGTATGATATTTTCTGTTCCTGAGAATGCTTTCTAACAGGGGATGATAGACAATCAAGACCCTGGGAAGGACTTGAGCCGAGGTTTATGAACGATATGAATGAGATTAGAGGCATGTGGAAGTGAAATGAAGTGGTGAAGTTCAGTTGTAAAGGTGGAGATTGAGAATTGGCATTGCGGGGAGGGGACCCTGTAATGAATTTGGTCGACGTCGTGAACTTGGAC
>ONZP01000387.1:0-35226 GCA_900312805.1 Fusarium torulosum
CCCAAACCCTGATATACTAAGTTGCCTCTTGTTCGTTGTTAATAGCTTCGTCGTCGATCAGATCTTTCTCGTCCCTCCACCGCTTCTCAAATTATCCATTTTTACTCCCTCATCCAGAGATCCTGGCCACGGCCGACTGACCAGACCGACCATATTGGCGACCGCACTTCTTACGCGCCGTGTTTATCCCTCTTCGCGCTTCGCCTCATCACTACTCTCTACTTTCTTGCCTGGGGCATTCGGCTTCCTTCCGTTGTTCGTCCAGAAACCCACTGCGGCCCATTGTCTGGTGCCTGTTGGAGTCGCACGCCAACTATCACAGTCTGTTCCCGAGTGGCTCAACCGAGCTGTACCTGTGACGACCACTCGATACTTGGTTTAAATTTACGTCTTTCCGCCTCTGGCCTGCCTGCCTGCCTGCTTTCAGTCGTCTTACCGGACCTTCTCTCGCATTTAGGCTCATTTTGGACCAAGACGATTGTCCCATTATTTCACTCCCCTCAGCCCACACCCTCCTAGTGTTCTTGGTCGACCGTCGTGCTGAGGTTCAACACCTAGATCGTCATGAAGCCTGTTGCCACTTCCTCTGGCCAGCTCACCTCACAGGTACATCAGCTGTCGCTCGCGTCACCCCGTTCTGAGAATCCTAGTTACTTGGCTCTAGCCGATCATGGCAAAACGCTCAGCGCCTCGATATTTGTGACCACTGATGCCCGACCTGCTATCGACCCAATGTACCCCAGCCTTCTACGAGAGATAAGCTGCCCAGTCTCTCCAGGTGCTGAGGTTCGTCATGTCTCCCCAGTCAACCCAGGTGTTGCCAGTAGTGCCAAGCTGCAAGGGGCTCTCACTCAGTCTCCCTCCCTCGAGAATTTGCCAAACGAGGTTTTGTTTCACATCATGGGTTTCCTGGACGTAAACGACCTGCTTTCAACGTCGAGAGTAAGTATCGACTGTCCACCGTTTACAAGTACTTATTCCGTTCCCTCGAGATATTCTAGGGGGTGGGGCTTCTAGACATAATTTAGCATGGTCCTGTAGTTCAAGATGTCTGTGATCCCAGGCTGATGCAGATACAGACAAGCCACCTTCTTCGCGATATTTCACAAGCCCCTGTCCTTCACTACTATCGACTTCAGCGAGTCCGAACGGATCTTCCATCACGTCTTTGGTCGCCATCTCGTCCATCCTTAGCTGACCTTATTGCACGTCACATCTTCATGACACGTACTTCAATAGTTTCTCGACGCTTAGCTCGATCCTTAGTCTCAATCCGGTTGTCTCGACGACTAGCAACGAGACCTTCAGCCGCATCTTTAGTCGAGCGTTCAGTATTGCCAAAAGAATGTGTGCCTGGCATGGCCTCAGTGTATGTTGCTCCGGCACTAGTAGCCAAGAAGAAGGCAGTGGAGAAAGAAAGAGTTAAGGACGGTCTACGTCAATGGATTGCGTATAGATGGAAGCGTGAAGTCAAGGAGCGCCAGGACGGCGTTAGGAAGTGGGAGGAGAGCCGTGGCATAGGGCGTGTATGGCGGCTTCGTAGGTTTTGGGAGCGAGTCGGCCGTGGTGAGGCACGAAGTGACCCTCAGTAAGTTAGTGACGACGACTCGTGTAAAATGTATGGATGTAAGGCGTCGCACGTCACGCGAATTGGCGTTGTACAACACGCCGAACGAGATGATGTACCGAATCCATTGCCTAACCCGATACTTTTATTATAGTTTGATCTGATATTTAGTCACAATCGGGGCAAGCAAGCGCCGTCACTAGGGTATGCTGGCTCTTGATGATCACTCCCGTCCTGTAGACGGGACTGCTTGTATGGTACATTATGTAGGTTGTGGTGATGGTACAAAATCGACGAACTCCTTTGCTTATACCGAGCCGTGTAAAGATGGCCGGAGGGGTCTTCCAGCATTGGTTTATGCTATATGTGCAGCGCGGACGAGATCTTTGCGCTCAGGCTGTTCGAAATCTGAAGCCATCCCAATCATCGTCTTCATCTTCATCCTCGTCCTCATCTTCGTTTTCTTCGTCCTTCTCTTCAATAGCGGGTGTTTCGAGATTCTCATTGCCCAGACTCGTAGGCTTTTCAGGACCAGTTTCTTGGCTGAAGCTTTCGCCGCGCTTGCGCAGAGCTTCTCTCTTCTCTTTAAGGCGCCTCACGCGGGCTTCGAGTTCTTCCATCTCTTCAAATTCCTCCTCCAGCGCGCGAGTCGCTTCTTCCTTTTCATCCTCGAGATCGACATCGGCTTGAGCGCGTCGCTTCGCAGCCTCTTCCTCCTTTTGCGCCTCGATGGCTGCGGTTTCTTCTGCTGTCATGGCTGGAGCTGATATAACCGCGTCTTCGTCATAGGGGGCTGTCGTAGCCGCAATATCGGCCTCAAAGGCTGCCCATTCTGCTTCGTCGACTGCCGCTGCTGTTGAGGCGGGACGTTCATCTGTGGCCAAGCTGCTAGGTCGGCGCTCGGGAAGCGTAGTAGTGGCAGATTGTAAAGTCAGAGTGTTAGGCTGGCTTCCTGAAGTCGAAACGGAAGAGCCATCCCGGTGGGCTGGTGTTGCAGGTCGTGACGGGATTTGGATCTCTATGCCTTGTGATGGTGTAGTCGATGTCCTTCTGGTCAACCGCGGCGGTGTCAAATTTGGGTCTCTGGCATCCTTATCCCCTTCTCCATCGGCGCCATCTGTTCTGGTTCGTTTCCGCCTGCCGTCGTCCATCTCAAGATCTCCATCCCCGTCGTCGATGGCCTCTTCGGTATCGTCAAGTTTCCGCTTTTGCGCAGTTTGTTGTGAATTTGAACCATTGGCCGCTGCTGCTGTCTTTTGAGCTTGTATTAAGCGAGTTTTATGCGCCTCGCCCCGAACATGGGAGTCCCACAGCGTCTCGGT
Organism: Fusarium torulosum; assembly: GCA_900312805.1. Classification (NCBI taxonomy): domain Eukaryota; kingdom Fungi; phylum Ascomycota; class Sordariomycetes; order Hypocreales; family Nectriaceae; genus Fusarium; species Fusarium torulosum. Next base: position 2,890 of record ONZP01000387.1, read on the forward strand.
TTTGATCTGCTCGTGGCATAGGGTACAAAGGAGCTTGCCTGCATCGGAGTAAGCGGCGTAGGGGTGTTCTATGCGGTGAGCAGCCCGCTGTTGCCGCAAAAGAGATCGTACGTCGGACATGGGCGCAGAGTAAGAGGAGGATCAGTGGTTCGATGTGGTAAAGAATGAGATGCAGTGTTGGGTGGAAGGGGTACGAAATTGTTGTTGTTCAAGTACGCAATTGGTTCAAGTGGAAAGAGACAAAGGGAATCATAAAGGAGAGATTTCGGATAGACAAGTAAGATTTGAGAGAAGAGAAGAAAGGTATGAAGAATGCTTATGACGTTGCTGGTTGTGAAGAATCAGGGTCGTCGAGACAGTAACAAAGAGGTAGGCAACCGCCGACGATTAACCGGCGCAAAGCCCACGCCAGTTTAAGGGTCGAGAACTAGATATCTAATCTCTTGATGGACTGTTTGCGGAATTCATCTCATTCAAAGATCGTCACACAGCAATAAATCATACCCCAAATCAATCAGTAAATTATTGTATAATACGTTTAGTAGCCAAGCTCTCGTGAAGCTTCGACTGAGGTTGCATCCACGTGGATTCCAAGCATCCCGCCAGAGTCTCACTCCCCCACCAGGGGCAAGGTACCTAGCCTAAGTTTTGCGCTTGTAGCCTTGTAGGCTCTTGAAGGACCGCATTCCAACCTTAGTTCACTTGAGCCGCATTCTTGAAGTGTTGTCTTGAACTTCACTTTTCACATCTATCACCTAAACAATCTCACGAGACGAATCTCGTAACAAAGGTTGAGAGATGGCGGAACAACAGCAAGAGGCGCATTCGCTGTCCTCTATGTTCCCTAATCCGCCTCCCTTCTGGCAAGAGTTCACAACAGATAAAATCTCCCGGATTCAAGAATTGAGGACATCATATATCGCTGAACATGGTGGTGAGCCTCTGACAGTACGCGTGCCTGATGCCCCCGCAGACCTGGTCAATCTGCAACCTCCAGCTGAGCCAGCCGATGGGCGCTGGCGTGTTTTCGGTGACCAGTATATGGTAAGTTAATACAAATAATCCTTATTTCGAACCGGTAGACTAACTAAAGGTTGCAGCTGGATGATAAACTCCCAACTCTTGAGGACCAAGGTATCACCAATCTTCCCTCATCATCACAGTCCGAATCCAAGGACGCCAAACGCTTTGACCGCGCTTTTGAGCTCAAGCGCCTAGCAAAATCTCTTCTCCTCAACTTCCTCGAGCTGTCTGGGATATTATCGCACAATCCATCACAGGCTGAAGCCAAAGTCCAAGATCTGCGCACTCTCTTCATCAACTTTCATCACATTCTCAACGAGTACCGGCCACACCAAGCGCGAGAGTCGGTCATCGCGCTCATGCAGGAGCACCTGGACAGGACGCGCACGGAAACTATGGCCATCCGGACGCAGGTCGACAAGGCGCGCCGCGTGCTTGATGGTTTGGGCAGTTTAAGCGTGCCTGATGTGCCTAAGGCGTTGGGGCAGCAGACTGGGGAGGAAGATTGGGAGGCGTTGGCCAAACAAAGAGAGGCTGACGTGTGGGCTGCTACGGATGCATTATTCACTTGAAGCTTAGAACTGGACGATTAAAATGATTTCTGTATACTACTCATATTGCCTCGTCTGTAGGCATAAAAAATGCAGAGGTTGCTGCGCGACAAGCGAAACAGGGCACACCGCAAGTGAGATTACCGTTGATTGTTCAGAGATCAGCCACGACTGAATGATTACAAGAATGCAAGTACTTTACAATAACAAATCGGTAAGTAACATGGGGAAAGATAATACACGCTATCGCGATTACGCAGCCAATTGCATTCAGAAGCATAAACAGAAAAGAATCAAGCTCATTTCCAAATCCGGGCATAAGATTCATATAAGTCGTCAATTCAATATATACTCTCAAGCTGCACTATAATTTCCCTGGCAGTATTGAATGGCAAAAGGTATCCGAACTGTTCAATTCTCAAGCAACAAACACCCTAGAATTGCTGCCTTTGCAATCGTGTCTCGTTATTCAGCACCGCGCCCCCTTTACAGGATGGTGCAGGGGATGCAGCAGCATTCGTAGTCGCCGCACTCAATGCATTTGGTTTTTGTGCCCGTGGCCTCGGAGGGCTTGAGGATGGACTCGGCGATCGATGTAGCAGCACTTCCGGGACCGTTGCGGTCGTAGAGACATTGGGAGGATCCACAGGCCATTTTGGGAGAGGAGGTTGGTTTGAGATGAAGAAGGGAGGCTTTGGGGTAGATCTGCAGTTCAGGTGGATCAATAGCTGTCTAGCTTGGGAGTTGCTTCGATTTGATGATTGTAATCGGAGGATAGAAGAATGATTTCGTTGTTACTTACTGAGGTGGCGTCTGAAACAAATGAGGCTGAGAGTTGGGTTGTGAAGGTTTGAAGTTGAAAGTGAAATTGGAGGTGAGAAGTTGAACTCAAGCTTGGGTTGAAGCTTGGACAAGTCCTTGCAAGGCCCAAGGTACGTACGCACCTATTTTTGGTCACAACCGTAACGTGATTGCGTCATCAAGCTGTCCTACGTGTGGGGGTGGGATTCATGTTTCAACGTGGTGGCCCTCGACTTGTTAAGGGTAGGCTAGACTCCACGAGCCAATAGTTTCAAAGTCAGGATATATCAACAAATCATATGGTAGACCGGATATTTGAATACTGGGTGTAGTGTGTTATCACAATATACTCAAGTTTAGCTGCCGTATTTAACGACTTCTTCTACTTAGGGATGCTTCAATAGCTCAGCTGAACTCATAGCTATGTTATCCAATCATGGCATTCGTAAAAATCACTGTGAGAGTAGCAGGAATAGTGTATTTTTTCCCTTTTAACCTAGTACTCTTGCGTCTGATACCATTAACTAGGCATTTCAGAAATTGGACCTAGATATGGCATTGAATACACACGTGGTCCTAATAGATACTCCCAGTAGAAATAGAAACCGAGACCAACATGATGAACATAGCTCATAAATAGCTTTGGCAATATCAAGCCTTGTAATTTCCTATAGATACAGATTCATACATGTAAGAGGTTTGGCATTTGTATACTATAACTATCCTAAATACAAGTCAAGACTCGCATGTCAGACTTGATAGTATTCCAGAATAGGTTGGCCGAGGTTGATGTCATAGACACCTAGTGACGATCCTCTGACATCAGTCACAGGCAGCTTTGCTCTTACACTCATATAAGAAGTCACTGAAAACAATCTCAGCACTTTACAACCAAACTCACAGTCATATTTCCCTCTTTGCAATAAACATGCCCACAACAACACAACCCCCCGGCGTCACTTCGCCATCTCAGACCGAACAAGAGCAGGTCACTATCCCAGCACTAACAAGACGTTAAACCATCAACTAAACCTTCGATAGCGCAACATCGATCTGTGTAAAGAGTACATGCGCATAGCCTACTCTCCCACCGAGAACAAGGGCGCATCTTCAGTCCAGCACCTCTGCCACCCAGACAGCTGGTTCTGGGCACCCGCCACCTTTCCAGGCTGCGAAACGCCCATGGACTATGCAGACTCTCACTCAACCGTCATGGCAAGCGTAGCGGATCTCAACATCATCCGCTTCGATCAAACCTGGGCCAAGGATGGCCACGTTCTGCTGAGATACACTGCGCAGGGGAGCCATTGCGGCGAGCCGTACAAGGGTATTGAAAAGACGGGCAAACATGCACAGTGGTGCGCTGCGGCAATATTTGAAGTTGAGGATGGTAAGATCAGAAGTTTTACAAAGGACTGGGATCAGAAAACTATGCAGGTAAGTTAGCTCCCGTAATTCATGAGTTGAATGTACTAATTTGGGGGTAGATCCAACTTGGATGGGCACCTGTGCAGGAGAGTGAGGATCCGAGATGGAATGTCAAGGCATTGAGAAACCCAGAGGAAGCACGAAAGAAAAAGGATTGAGTACTTAATTATAGCATTATACAATAGAGGAGGCCAATTAGCATCATGTTCGTCAAAATTGTCTACTTACAACTTTACCTGACGTCTTGAACCTAATTATGTCAAAGCATCTAAAGCTGGCAGCGAGCAAAATCTACGTTCTTTGAGGAACCACCTATGTACCTGTCCCAGTTAAGATATTACCATCCTACGAACGACACGTTGACATCATGGCTCCAATAGAAATAGCATGTTAATACCACAACTCGAGAGATGAAGGTTCTGGGTTTGGATTGAAGTACAACTAAGTCAGTAGACCCTAAATTCGACGTGATTTTGCTTTCTCCCTGATGTTTATCGAGCCTGATCGCTCTCGGGGCGTCATTCTGTCATAGTTTAGACTGGCCAACGTTCCACCTTTGGTATTGTCAACGCCAGCGCCGTGGTCGAGCAGTATCTGGACAATTTGCGACTGCCCTCTCGATCTCGCAGCCTCTAAAGCACTGCCATAGGAGCCGCCCTGCGCATTGACGTTTGCCCCTTCACTCAGCAGCAGACGAACAGCCTCTGTGCAGCCAAATTCCGAGGCAACATATAAGGCATTACCTAATTCTCCAGACGCCATATTGATATCTGCTCCATTTTCCAGCAGCAGCTGCATGCCCTCTAAATCATAATAGTATGAGGCAGCTGTTAGAGCACCACCATGCTCACCACCCTGTACATCAACATCTGCTCCATTCTTTATCAGTAGTTGCACAACCTCTAGATGACCTCCAGCTGAGGCAGCTTGTAGAGCGCTGCCGTAAAAACCACCCTGTACATTGACATTCGCTCTAGCCTCTATCAGTATCTTTACAATCTCCAGATGGCCCTCAAATGAGGCAGTCTGTAGAGCACTGCCATAAGGACCGTATTGCCCGTTAATATCAGCCCCCTCAGCCACCAAATATCTCACGGTTACGACAAGGTTGCAGAGGCATGCATAATACAGCTTTTGTGCTCCAAAGGTTCCCGGACACGGATCTAGCTCTAGAGGTTCGTATAGGTATATCCATCGCTGGAGGCTCTTTTCATCTTGTAGGAAACTGATTATGCTTCCAACAGTTTCTTCGGAATCTTCAGCTAGAGCAGCGTAGTCCATCCAGTAGTCTGTCGAAAATTGCGTCATTGGAAAATCATCTTTGAACGTGCTGTCGTCGCAGTTGATATCACTCAGATAGGTTAAGCAGGTTTTGGTGATGATGATGCTGGCGCAATAGACATCGAACTGGGCTTGCTCCAGGAGATATTCTTTTACAGAGAAGTGGGCAAGATGAAGTTCCTCGAATGTGCCATCATATCTTTCGACTTCAGCGATGATAACCAAGCTGGGGCAGTATCGTAGTATGTCGCGTTCTTGACACAGTCTGCCGTCAGTGCTGAAGACGGGCGGGTTTTGATCTGGCTGCGTAGCTATCACTTCAACAGCTTCGGAAACTTTCAGGGGCCGCTTGGCGTGGACGAGGAATTGCAGTAGACGGATCGCATCGTGCTTATATTCCGACGGTATTCCATCGAGGATGCGGCGGTATGTCTCTTTCAAGTCTTGTGGCAGAGTGTTGAGAGCTGTCTTGATATCTCTTGGACTCAAACATCGAGCAAGACTGTCAAGTTGGCAGGCTGCCCACCTGAACCTGTGAAACTGTAAGGAACAATTCTGCCTTCTACACATGTTATAGACTGAAACTTACATTCCATCGGCCCCGTTCCCGACCTTATCGTATATCATCTCGAGAATGTCTGAAGACAAACTCTTGTCTACGAACTCACGTCTCTGTTCAATCGTTGCCTTGACGTAAGAACGTATATCAGCATTCACGGCCTGAGTTCCAAGCAGGATGCAGTTCCGTCCATTGATCAACTGAGGAATCTCGCGTTCAAACTCCACTTCAGGTCGCCCGGTAATGATGAGCTGGGCTTTATTGGAACGGAGGGTTTCCAGCCATTGTATCAGTTCTGATCTTTCGGTACACTCATCTAGGGCATCAATGATAATGTAAGCCTTTCCGATAGTTCCTATCATTGTGTTGACGCAAGCTGATAAAGCACTCGTGTCAGGCTGTTTCTCTCCAGTATTGTGGGAGGCGAATAGATCATCAAGGCTTCTCGTAGCTTTGTTCCCGCTACGATAGAGTTGTGCTGCTAGTGAACGCAAGAGATTCTCTAATCTCTGCTTCCCAGGATCATTGAAGTCGAAGAAGAACGAGAGGGTGGTATGAGTGTCACTCGACAGGAGATGATCAAGAATTGTCGTGATGAGAACAGTCTTCCCGCATCCTGCCCAGCCGTAAAGCCATAGATGTTGACGTGACCCGGATTCCCATTCCTGGAAGGCGGGACTGTCAAGTAACCACGTTCCGGTACCTTTGTGGCGTTGTTTTCTCGCCAAGTTGACGTTAGTCGAACAATCTGGTGCAGATAACCAGCGCTCAATTTTGGAAATGTGATGGTCAGATTTCATACTTATCACTACGTCTCTGGTGACTTCCCCCGTGGTTTTCACTGTATTTAGTCAGAATAAGAAGCAATATGATTTTGTGACACTAACTTGAAGCGAGGGCATCCCTAATGGGCATCTCAGCTTCGACCTTGCTGGGTAGAATCTGGCATAGAAGATCTTTCGCATACGCTGCTGCCACCATTGCTGCAAACCCTTGCCATTCCTTGTTCTTATGCGAATCAGAGTAGTCGCATATTCCGCGGATAACTATGCATGGAAAGTGATTCATCAGGCCGGCCGCCTCCATCTCGAAGCAAAGGACATCCTCACTGGCTGCCAATGAGTCCCGGGCAAGTGCGTCCTCCATCACCTTGTTGGAACTAGCAACCAGTCCATAGTGAATGATGGGTTCGTCATTTTGATCGCTCCGTGTGCTTCGATCTACCAGGTGAACAGGGTCGTCGCCGCACACCTTGGCACATTCACGCGAGGAGTCTGGGTGCACAAAGTTGGATTGGTAGAGTTTGTCGCTGTCAGGTGGTGGTCGAGAGTACTTCTTTCGCAAGTGTTGGCGTTGCTCTAGTGCCTTATCGACTTGACTACTCAGATGCTGTCCTTCCAACTCATACTCGGCCTCGAGCGCGCTAACTGCTGTCGAGAGCAACTGTGGCGACTGGTTCAAGGATCCTGTAGCTACAAAGCTATGGTCCTGAATCGCCTTACCGTAGTCATACTGGAAGACGCCGCCTCTCCCCTTCCCACGAGTGCTCACTATAACATCGCCCAGACGAATATCATGTTTTGCACTTGGGGCACCACCACCGATGCCGACCATCAGTCCGAAACGAACATTGGGAAAGCTGTGTAACATGTCCCTTGCCACGGTGGCGGCGGTAGTCGTTCCATACTCAGATTTAGGCAGAACGGCGATGACGACGTTGTGCTTCCCGATTCTCCCCAAGGCATAATTGTTGTTGTCATTGCAGGCAGAGCTCTCAGGTTGGTCGTGTTTCTCGTCAAGCAAGGCTCGCGCAGCGACAAACTCGGTAGTGAGGGCACAGATCCAGCCGATCGTGTACTTCTTTGGGTCTGACATAATCAGCAAATCAATGCAAAGGCAGGCGTAATGTTGTGTTGGCAGATAGCCACAAGAGAAGAAAACTCGAGGCGAGACATAGCAACGTCTGCACTCTTTATAGCGACAGTTATTTATCAGGCTCAGAGGTGTAGGCATCCATCAGCTGGTTTCATGGCTGCAGCAGCTCGCGGTAGGCTGCGAGTTTGAGCAGCATGATTGGTGAAGAAGTGTATGGGTAGGCCATTGCATCTCAGCTGTGAGGCATCCATACATTGGCGAGAAACACGGCCCCCTAAAACCTACATCAGACTTGTAGATCAGGCAAACTGCATGGCCAAGCACCGTAGGATATCGCAGGATCGGTTAAGTCTTTGTTCGTGGCATAAGCCCAGCCTCAACCCGTGCTTTGGGGGAGGAAAGCTGAGGTGCATATGGGGAAAGTAGGTTGTGGTGAAGTAACCAGGTTGTGTCAGGCTACAAGAAGCTATAGTGACCGACAGTGCCTGAGGCATACTACAGGGCGGAAAAGGTCCAGCCAAAACCACACCTTTCTTGTTTTCTCGTAGTGAGAATGTTATGTTACATTTCTGGGAGGTAATCTTCTTCCATGGTTTGGTTATTATGACATTGCGATTCCTAGTTAAAGAACTCAAAATGACATTGTTAGGTAATTTGGCGAAAGGCAAGTAGCGATACAACCTTTCTTAAAATCTATCTCATCTAATTTTACAAACTGGATCATCGTCTTCGTCATTATTATCATCAATTATTCCGCGACCGCAGTATGCAGCAGTAACCCATCATTGCCGGCAGTGATATCCAACTTCACTCCTTGAGCAATGAAGTAAACATGTCCCTCCGCCAACTCAAACGACTGATCATTCGCCTTAACAGTCGCACTGCCTCGTGTAGCAAGAATGATCTTTGGTCCACCCTCACTCAAAGCCTCGCGCTCACCGGACTTCAGATCGGTAGCAAGCACATTGAATTCGCTGGTAGGAGGTTGGAAGAGCTGAGTCTTGCCCTCTTTGCTTCCGGGGTAAGTCTTCGGCTGCAGGGTCGTCTGCGACTTGGTTGTGGTTTCCCAGTTAAGCACTGAGCAGAACTCATCAACATTGTCTCGCTCTGCCTTGGGACAGAATCCGGTGTTGAGGACGTTGTCGGAGCGCGCCATGCATTCGATAATGTCGCCCTGGATGTAGGCGTGGATGCCGCCAGCAGGGATGTAGATAACCTCGCCAGGCTGGAGCAGCATGTAGTTCATGCACAGGAGACCAACCAGATTGCCGGGGTCGTTTGTGGGGAATTGGTCCTCGAGCTTCTTGGCAACCTGAGGGATGGCGGAGTTGAGACCAGTAAAGGCAGAGTCAGGCAGCTCCCGGATTGCTTGGAACGCCTTCTTGATTTCTTCATCGGAAGATGTCAGAATCTTTCGGACAACTGCCTTCAATCCCTCTTGGCTAAGCTTCTCATCCGCAACAGTTGCGCCTCCAGCAACAAGGAAATGTCTCAACGGCTTCTGGCGCAGGATATCGACGATGGCCTCGACGGGCTTGAAGCCACAGAAAGCCTCAAACTCAGACAAAGCGAGAGCAATTTCCGGCTTGTGGTTGCCGTCGGTAAATGAGTCGGGGTCCTCCTTGTGCTTCTTGCTTGAGAACTCCTTGTTAGGGTGAACCTGTAGCGGCAGTGCTTTCGCAATCGATAGAACCTTGGGAAGATATGGAAGCTTGCTGTGGCCAAACTTTGAGGTTACGTTCTCTCCGAGAAGTTCCTTGGGGTATCGGTCCAAGACGTCTTGGAGGTCTTCACCAGTGCTGGCAACGTAGGATGGTAAGACGGGGTAGGTGCCCATCCACATCTCAGCGTAGGGCTTATCCTCCTCGATCTTGAAATTCTTCTTGTCGTCTCCAACCCATCCCGGTGTCTTTTCACAGAGTCGTGCAGATAGAGAGTCGGAGCCTTGCTTGCCCCATGGGTATTGGTTGCAGCCGCAACGGAGCTGGTAAAAGGGAGCTGCTTGTGTCGACATTATGAAGATTAATATAAACAATAAAATAGGTAATCCTGCTGTGAAACTTGGAGTAGATTTACAAGAGAAAATTCGTTGAACTGTGGTTGACGTGGTTGATATACGGTTCTTCCCCATGCAGAACGGGTCGTCATTTTGTCATCACTTATCATTGACGTCAGGCGAGCTTCGCAATTGAATCAAGATGGCACAATGCGAGGCTCTCGATAGGCCCAGTGTAATTACATCACTCACTGAAGATTTTCTCAGTAGAGCTACGTACAGTTTCTCCGCAACGGTCAGACCTGGCTTGGCACGTCCAACGGATGAATCAGAAGCAAGCCTTAGAGTCGATCCCGATCCGACCGGACGTTGGCTCCGGGAGCGGCCCGCTTTTCTGTGGCACGCTCCGAAGATTCCGGCATCCTTCACGGACGTCACAAGTATTAGCTTCAACTGTCACAATATTTAAGAAGCTCTGTGTGAGAAATGAGGGTTTAATACTCTGACACAGTAGTTCTTGAATTTATTAGATTTCACTAGTTATGCATGTTAGTACAAGCAGCCCAAATCTCATAACTGTGGTGCACATTGTGGTTTTGATGTGCAACCCCGTAATGACATAACCCATAGTCATTCTCGTTTTCAACAAACGGGATGGCAACATGTTTCATTTGTTAACTTGTTCTAAGCTATCAACTATGCAGTATCTATATTTCATGTTCATCTACTACATGTCCATCATATGCAGGTCTGCATCTGACACGCGCACTACCCTAGACGAGTTCTCAGTGGCCTAGGTTCAGTGAGACATCATTATTGCTACACTCACAACTTGATCGGATTGACAAGTTTCAAGAATGTCTATACAAAATTGGTTCTCTTTTTGTTTCATGATTACTTGACCCGTGGTTTCCTTTCGCAATGTATCTGTGTGTAATTTGTTTGTCAGTTCAGATGAGCCAATTTAAATAATGTAATTGGAAAAGCTTCGAGGCAGGACAACTCTTTAGAACAACTCTACTATTTTACATGAATAGCTATGAAAATGAACTAAATTGACTACCGGTGATTATACGCAATATAGCATTGACCCAGCGTAACATTTGATCAACAGCAACCGTCCATAGCTCGGCAGTCACAGTCCCAGTTTCGGGCAGCAATAGGTGGACCAGAGAATTCCAGATCAGTCTTGTGATCCCAAAATGCACCTCTTCGGTCAAGTTACTAGAAAGGCAGCGTCTCCGTCGTTCATTTTGAATCACATCACTTAAATCGGCTGGCTCTGGTTGTCCGACCTATTGTGGTAGTTTGCGGTGTGACGAGCGAGCATCATGGTTTAGCTTGGAATGGGCTGATGTAACACCGCCCAATAGCCGTTGTCTACATGATATATCACCCAGAGTTCTTTACTTGAGCTATAGGCGTAAGAATTGAAGCATAGAATCACAGTTGAAGAGGCTTCAAAATGTATGCTAGACCGCACAGGTTATGAGACAACTTAGACGCATGGCCACATCTCGACCCTTCATGGCGCACACTTCGGTACAGTTAGAGATGGGGTCGCATAACAGGCCGCGGCGACCCTTTGGAGAGGAACAAGACCCTTGCAGAAGCGGGCCGCTCATTGCGACGGATTGGGGCGGGAGTCCTTGTCGTTTTTGTGAAGAAGTGACCAATGGCGCGTGGAATGAGGGTTCCTGGCTGGGATGAGGCCAGCGTCACTTGCATTAGCTCCGAGTCATCAGACGAGGGTCTTTTTGTATGCGAGTGATATTGATGTTGAGAGAGAGAATCTGATGGAATTTGATATGAACACACAAAGTGTTATACAGAGGTTGTAAAACAAGTAATAATTTTGTGTCAAGAGTTGTATTGTTTGGAAATTCATGTGGTTGTTTATGAGTTCAGATTGTTGTAAATGGATTGTCTGGGTTTGGATTGTCTTCGTAGTTCATGCACAATCAATTGTACTCTCCAGGCCTTTTAGTGTTGCAGGTAATAAAAGTGATCTGATAGACTCGGATAATATAGTCCCGATTACTAGTCCCAAGCATCCCAGTGTGAAATAAATCAATGGTTCAAGACAAACTGCATATCTGCTCTTCTGATCATCCAAACAAAGCGGTGCTTGCAGGAAACGGGCTTGGCATACATGAGAGCGACAGTCTTTCATTTGATGAGTGTCAGACGAATTGCATTACTCGATTGAAAACGGGAGATTTGCTTGTGTCCATGGTTGTTGAGGCTCGATGTCTGGAAAGTATCAGGGCATTCATGAAGGTTAATAGCCAGAAGGGCTTGAAAAGGTTATTGATCTAGAGTAGGCGTGAATTGTGATGCCTAAGAATAGTGTAAGTGAACGCATCAGCTTGTCGTACGCACTCGAGTGATTCCTCAACAGGCACCAGTGTTTCGCACTCATCCACGCAAGTTAATAACGCGGCCATGAATAACAGAAATATTTTCACATCCTATATCACGACTCAGTGATCGCGCATATCAAGATGGCGGCGGTTAAAAGGCTGAAGCTTGGACAAGCCGGGAATGGTGCAACTTGGAGATACGGGACGGAGGGTGGTTTGCAAGGCACCTGAGCAACGTTACTGGCTGTAGATATTGGACCTAAGGTGTGTCCGTCAGGCGGTTGTTGATGCGGTCAGGCACTAAAAGCTGGTCTTCTGGGGTTCTAGTTCTGGAGTGGAGATATAATGCCGCCATGAGACGGCGACCGGGGTCACCACGAGCCAGTTGCGATGAGATGTGAGCATCTGTTCGCTTGCACGTTAAGTTAGTATTAGCCTTAGTATCGGGTGGGTGCAAGGACATTAAACGTGGTCTTTTATATGATAAAAGACAATTAGAGTAACTTAAAACTGTGGTACGGATACTTGTGCAGTGCTGTAAACTCCCAGGTCTCAAAGTAGAAGGTGTCTCTAACTATTACTGCGCTGTAAGCGTCCCTCCAACTCCAACTCCAACTCCAACTTAGCCGTCGTACTCAAGGATTGATCTACACGCTCCTGGACTTTTTATCCGCCTCATCAGCTGTCAACTGCGGTGTTTTCGCTTGCTCCCAACCGAATGCAGCAACAATCCATTGCTCCTCTAATTATCCAGGCACATCCACTGCAAACATACCCTTACCGCGCTTCCAGACCCCCCTGGAACCATTTCGTCACCGCCGTACGCCAACTGGGCCTGACAGACCCCGCTCTCCATCCATCAACCTCAACCTCAACCTTCAACTCACTTTAGACGACTTGTCTCTGTTCATCCCTCATACCTCGAAGGGACGACGACCCAACATCGATTGCGGTGCCTCCCTTACAGCACCATCTTGCATCTCCTCCAGGTGGCATCACGCCTCCACGGCCCCTGCCAGCAGCGCATCTCAGCTGCATCCCCCCTCAAGCTTATTTAACTCTACGTGCTCTCTAGCTCCTGGCTGGATTCTTACCGTAGCTCGTCCCCGCTACCGCCCCCAAATCATCACCCTCCGACCCGCCTCTTGATCCCGCTACAACCAAGCACCACGTACCTCGAACCGAATACTTAGATCGGGTCGCATCGCACGCGGCCAACCCGGTTTTATCGATCCCGACCTCCAAGGACTCGATCAGTCCTATTCTCTGCTGTCATCCTCGTGCAACCCTTAGCTGCATCTGTGCGACCGTTCGAATTGGAGCTCCGACTTGCATTTCCACGCCGAGCTGCATACCCTTGGCTCTCTAGCCACGTACCTATCTTCTCGACCTGCCTTGATCAATTTGCCTATCTAGTCGCACCACTACGCTACGCTACTCGTCCGCTCGCTGTCGCCTGCCATGGCACAGTCTCCGATGATCTCGGTGCCTCTCAAGGCTACCAACGAGATCGACTGGGTTGAACCGCTGAAGGGTTATATCCGCGATACGTATGGCGATGATCCCGAACGCTATGCAGAGGAATGCGCTACACTGAATCGCTTGAGGCAAGATGTACGGGGTGCTGGGAAGGACAGCACATCTGGAAGGGACATGCTCTATCGCTACTATGGGCAGCTTGAGCTTCTCGATTTGCGATTTCCAGTCGATGAGCAACATATCAAGATATCATTCACATGGTGTGTTTCTCCTCAAAATGATATTTTGACATAAGGCAATGTGCTTGACACTTCAAATTGTACTAACTTTGTCACCATTAGGTTCGATGCCTTCACCCATAAATCCACCGCACAGTATTCGCTTGCTTTTGAGAAAGCCTCCATCATCTTCAACATATCTGCTGTCCTCTCCTGCCATGCTGCCGCCCAGGACCGCGGCGAGGAGTCCGCCCTCAAGACTGCCTACCATAACTTTCAAGCCTCTGCAGGCATGTTCACTTATATCAACGAGAACTTCCTGCATGCGCCATCTTCCGACCTTAGCAGAGAAACTGTCAAGGCCCTGATCCATGTCATGCTTGCGCAGGCTCAGGAGGTATTTCTTGAAAAGCAGATTGCTGACAAGAAAAAAATTGGTCTACTTGCAAAACTTGCCTCTCAGGCTGGCTATTTGTATACCCAGGCTCTCGAAGGCGTGCAAGAGAATGTTAATAAAGCCATCTTCGAAAAAGTGTGGCTGTTGATGGTTCAGGTAGGTTCCACCTCTGAATATGGCGGTTCGATGTAGACTCAGCTAATGGGAATAGGTAAAATCCAACCTTCTTAACTCTATGGCACAATACTATCAGGCCTTGGCGGATGATGAAGCGAACCAACATGGTATCGCTGTGGGACGACTACAAGTTGCAGAGGCACAGGCAAAGGAGGCAGAGCGCTTCGCTAGGAGCTTCCCCAATTCAGTCCCTATGAGCTCCAACCTCAACGCTGATTGTGGAGCATTCCTCCAGGAACTGACCAAACGACATCTATCGACAGTGCAAAGCCAGCTGCAGAGTGCTCTGAGAGACAACGACTATGTCTACCACCAAGAAGTACCCGTTGAGGCGAGCTTAGAAGCCGTTCCCAAGTTGCCAGCTGCGAAACCTATTCCCGTTAGCGAATTGTATGCCGGCCAGGACATTCAGCGTATTACTGGACCTGATCTGTTCGCAAAGATCGTGCCTTTCGCTGTGACGGAATCGGCAAGTTTGTATGATGAAGAGAAGGCCAAGTTGGTACGAGCTGAAGCGGAGCGAGTGGACACGGCCAATGGTGAGATGGCAGCCAGTTTGGATTACTTGAGGCTCCCCGGAGCGTTGCAAGTGCTGAAAGGCGGGTTTGACCAGGATATCTTGCCTGACGAGGACTTCCGGCAATGGTGCGATGACGTTTCGGACCAAGAAAACCCGGTGACTTTGTTCGAGTCACTAAGGACGGAAAAGGACTCTATTCTCTCGATCCTGGACAAGAGCACCAAGCAGCTCGACATGGAAGAGGGTGTATGTGAGAAGATGCGTTCCAAGTACGAAAACGATTGGACGCAACAGCCAAGCTCGAGGTTGACAACGACATTACGGGGTGATATCCGTCACTATCGCGAGGCTTTAGATGAGGCATCAAGGAGCGACAACCAATTGGCGGGCAAGCTTCGACAGAATGAGATGGATTTTGATGAGATGCGACGGGCAGCTCAGTCCGGGGAAGTTGATCAGCTATTCCAACGTGCTGTTGCGCAGGCGCGAGCGCGATCAAGCAACGCAACTAGTCCTGCCGGTATCGAGCCTAACCTTTTGGATGATGATTTCGACGAGGGACCTAGTGTCATGGATCAGATCAACCGAGTTGAGGATATCCTGAAGAAGCTTAACCTTATTAAGCGGGAACGAAACCAGGTGTTGAAGGATTTGAAAGAGAAGGTGAGTGAAGGAGTAGATACTCAGCTTTGCATCTGAACTAACCTTGCTAGGCCCATAACGACGATATTTCACAGATCCTCATTTTGAACAAAAAGTCGATCTCCAACTACGAGGCTCAGCTCTTTGAGCAAGAATTGGAAAAGTTCAGGCCTCACCAAAACCGACTTTTGCAAGCAAACCACAAACAGTCAGCTTTGATGAAGGAGCTTACAAGCACATTCAACAGATTGCTGCAGGATAAGCGAGTTCAATCCGAGCAGAGCAAATACGAGACCATTCAGCGACAGCGCTCATCAGTCATCAACCGATATAAGCGGGCGTACCAGGAATTCCTGGATTTGGTCGCAGGGTTACACAGCGCTAAGAACTGGTACTCTGAGATGCGCGAAACGGTGGAGAGCTTGGAGAAGAACGTTGACAGCTTTGTCAACAACCGTAGATCGGAGGGAGCGCAATTGCTTAACCAGATCGAGCAGGAGCGGTCATCGAACAAGAACTCGCAGGCAGAGATGGAACGAGAGAGACTCAGGGGTCTCATGGATCGGATGTCGATAGACCCTTCCAAGTCATCGCCGCAACCCCAGAACCGCGCAACACCTCCGTCGCAATACCAGCAGGGACAAGCTCCTCGATATCCACAAACCAACTTCCCAGGACAATATCAGGCGCCAAACTCACCACCAGCCCAGCAGCAAACAATGGCGCAACAACAAGCATACCAAAACTTCTCTCCGCCATCAACTCAGTCATTCGGACCACCTCCTATCAACACTTTTGTTCAGCCTACGTATAATCCGAGTCAGTATGGACGTACACCAGGACCGACGTCGCCTCCTCCAAACCAAACGTCGTTCAATATGGGTGGTCTCCGGGGCCCCGCATCGCCACCTCCGAACCAGACATCGTTCGGACAAACTCAATCGTTCGGTGGATACGGAGCGTCATCGACACCGCAGACACAAGGAGGCTATGTGCCACCAGGATTCGTCCCGCCTCCTCCACCACCTGGGCCACCGCCGCTGGGACCTCAGCAGACGTTCCACTATGGGAATCAGCCCAATAGCGCACATCCAAACAGTGCGTATCCTCAATCTGCAGCACCGCAACAACAACAGCAACAACAGCAAAACGACCCTTGGGCTGGGTTGAATGCATGGAAATAATTAGGAGGCAAGTGGGCGGCTTGGATATGAAGGGTCATCGGAAAGAATTCTTTACGAACGCTTTCGTAGCTGGAGGCGCAAGGGTAAAATTACACGACTAGGAGTGTCGAGTTGAGTTATAAGGGGGGGCATTTGATGGTGAGATGTCAACCTGCCTCAAGAGACGGGACAAGGTGGAGGAAGAGTGGTAGCGACCCAAAAACACGGCGGCTCCAGGGGTCAAGTGGAAGAATACAACACATAGAGAAGAACTTCAACGCATGTTTTATTGTCTGTTGCATTCTGTGAAGCCAAAGAGATCTCTAAGATAACACTCGCCACTCTTTATGCCGAGGTTGCAATTGGCATCTAATGAGGCTTAACGGTCTCTAGACCCCGCACCTTTTTACCCCGATTACCCGAGCTGCAACCCCAGCCAAAAGATAGACGCTAGAGGTGTTTAGTGCGAGTTGACAGTAATGCAGGCCATTTTAGAGGCTATTTCCAGTGAATTTATGGAGTATCTCCCCCGCAGACGCGAACTGGCAGGGCAGCGCAGCTTCAACCGGGGAGGTTTTGGAGCTTTCAGGCTGTGGCCGAACCGAGTCGGATCCATTCCGCGTCCTTCCCCGAGTATTCGGGCTCCGTCTCCGGAGGTCAAGGGGGTTATTTTTTGTTTTCTTTTCTCTTAGTCCTTTTATTCTTTTACCTTTCTGTTCAGTTTTTGATTACCTTGACTCGTGTAACTGTTTTGTACTCTCGTAAACAGAAGACAAGAACACAAACATCCACCCAATTGTACCCTGTCGATCAAGAGCCTATTTCGTCATTCATCTTCGGGCAAAAGGCAGCGCCATCACCATCTCCTCTTCCTTTCATCAATTAAAAAGCGTGCAATCCGTACGCGTCTTTTCTTTCCAAGATACCCAGTCAATCATCTCATCTATAAAACTGCCAAAGATGGTGCTAAAGGGCGGCGAAGTTGCTGAGCACAACAGTGCAAAGTCGTGCTGGGTTATTGTTCACGTATGAGATTCCCGGCCACTTTTACCGACTTTTTGACTGACGATGCTTGCGCGGTAGGGTAAAGCCTATGATGTGACCGAGTTTCTACCAGGTATGATTTATCCAAGATGAGAAGAAGGAGGTATTGAGCAAGACTGATGCTTTGCAGAACATCCTGGTGGTCAAAAGATCATCCTCAAATACGCTGTATGTTCCACCCCTTCATACTGAACCTCACTTCAGCCTCTCACACACGCCAGGGCAAAGATGCCACCGAGGAATATGAGCCCATTCATCCTCCCGACACCCTCGACAAGTATCTCGATGCCTCCAAGCATCTCGGTCCCGTCGACATGGGCACCGTCCAGCAGGAGACGAAGGAGGTAGACCCCGACGAGGAGGACCGTCTGCAGCGCATTGAGCAGAAGCCTCTCCTATCGCAGTGCTACAACCTCTTCGACTTTGAGGCTGTTGCTCGCCGCGTTATGACCAAGACGGCCTGGGGTTACTACTCCAGTGCTGCTGACGATGAGATTGTATGTTTGCTCTAATGAACTAGTGGCGAGTTTGCTAATACTCGACAGACAATGCGCGAGAACCACAGCGCATTCCACCGCATATGGTTCCGTCCTCAGATCCTCGTTGATGTCGAGCACATTGACTTCTCTACCACCATGCTTGGCACAAAGACCGATATTCCCGTCTACGTGACAGCCACAGCCCTTGGAAAACTGGGCAACCCAGAGGGCGAAGTCGTCCTCACTCGCGCCGCAGCAAAGCACAACATCATCCAGATGATCCCCACGCTTGCATCCTGCTCGTTCGACGAGATCATCGACGCCAGAGCTGGCGACCAGGTCCAGTGGCTGCAGCTCTACGTCAACAAGGACCGTGCCATCACTAAGAAGATCGTGCAGCATGCCGAGAAGCGTGGCTGCAAGGGTCTATTCATCACTGTTGATGCGCCCCAGCTGGGTCGCCGTGAGAAGGATATGCGCTCCAAATTCACTGATCCCGGATCGCATGTCCAAGAGGGCCAGGAGACGGACTCTAGCCAGGGCGCAGCCCGAGCTATTTCGACTTTTATTGACCCTGCGCTGAGCTGGAAGGATATCCCTTGGTTCCAAAGCATCACATCTATGCCCATCATCCTCAAGGGCGTCCAGCGCGTCGAAGACGTTCTCAAGGCTATCGACTATGGCTGCCAGGGCGTCGTGCTCTCCAACCACGGTGGTCGCCAGCTAGAGTTCGCTCGATCCGCCATCGAAGTCCTCGCCGAGACCATGCCCGTCCTCCGCGAGCGCGGTCTCGAGAACAAGATCGAGATTTTCATCGACGGCGGAATCCGCCGTGGAACCGACATCCTCAAGGCTCTCTGCCTGGGAGCCCGCGGCGTCGGCATCGGACGACCGTTCCTGTACGCCATGAGCGCCTACGGCGAGGCGGGCGTCACGCGTGCCATGCAGCTGCTCAAGGACGAGCTGGAGATGAACATGCGACTCATTGGCGCGAGCACAATCAAGGACTTGCATCCTGGTATGCTTGATCTTCGAAGCGCATTCCAGCACGCTGCTGTGCCGTCTGATAACCTGTCGTCTTCGGTATACGATCCTCTGGCTGTGCCGGCTCAGAGACCCAAGGCTGGACCTAGTCAGGATGTTCCTAAGGCTAAGCTGTAGAAGAGACATGTGATGAGATTGTGTTTTGGATATTTTTTGTGTAGCTAGATGTTGAAGTTGGTTTAGAGTACACGAATGTCTTGATAGCGTCGAATTGCATATACAGAGATCTTGATATATTTAACATAACTTAACCTAACCTCGCTATGCAACCATTCCCTAGCCCATTACCTCCCGACCGATGTGGTCCTTACAAACCCTTCATGAACTCTTGCATCGACATTGGCTTCTTCACAGCATTATTCAATCCTTCATGGTACGTTACCCACACTTTGCGCTCCTTATCCTCTCTCTGGGCTTTCTTCTGTGGCGTATCCCCGATAATTTCAGCAATTGGCCGTGCCTCGATGATTCGACCAAAGAAGTCACGTTTGATGAGTGTAGCGTCCTTCGGGGTTTGCTCTAGCGCGAGCTTCTTGGCACTCATGAGCTTGTCAGTGTTGAGCTGCTCAGCGTGCCCAAGAGGATTGCCAGCTTGGAAGCGAGATTGTCGAGCAAGAGCTTCTCGCTCCACCAACGCTCGCTTTAGTTCCTGATCGAGAACCTGACGAACTGCGTAACGTGTAGGCGCTGCGGAGGGTAGAAGTAGTGATGCACCCGACTCGAATGTGGCCAGAACATCGAGGTCCCTATAAATGTTAGTCGTGATCATTTTGTAAGCATGTAATGACTTACGGTTCCATGCGGTAGACGTATTCCGGTGCTCGATTAATGAGTGAATCGGTCTCAATCCTTCCCTTCTGCAACTCAATACCCACCTCGGCTAGGACCTGAGCGGCACGCTTGACCATGTTGCGCTCACTCTCCTTACGTACACTGGCCGTGGTGCCTTGGCTTCCACCTATGACAACAGGCTTGACGTCTGGAGACACGATACGTGCCAGGTACGGGAGGAACTCGACGGCAACGTCTTCGGCGCTGCGGAACGAACGCATCAGTGTCGGTGGAAGTTGACTTTGTAGAGCTTGAAGCTGAGATCTATTTTGTCGCTCTGCCTCAAAGGCTTGGTAGTCAGCGCGAGGACCAGAGAAGGGCAGCGGAGGTTCAGAGTCCTCTTCCGCATCACCACCCCAACGACGATCATAGCCCTTGCCAGCGAAATATCTTTTAGGAGATGCGAACAGATGATGACAAGCTAGAATAGGCTGGCTGAGATATTGTGCTAGTTCCCATTCCTGGCTCGCATAGAGGCGTGATTGACAGGTATCGTGAAAGTGCATCCATTCGTATGCCTGGTTAGGCTTGGTGAGATAGAGGTCATCGTTGAATTCACGTTCTGGGTATTCCGCAAACACCTCAGTCATGATATGGCTGATTTCACCGCTTGTGTCGATCATTTGTCGCAGTCTTTCCATGGCATGCTTCTTCTGGAACTCGCCAAAGCCCAGCTCGGTCTTCGGCTGTTCATGTTGTGTTTTCGATTGAGACAGATCCATTGCTTGCTTTGGAAAACCTCCTCCTTCTTGAAAGAGTCGTGTGACGATATCTTTGACACTGCCACGACCTAAGCCACGAGCACCACCAGCGCCGCTGGTAAGGTCTTGGAGTACATTACGCTCTAGCCATTGTCGAGTGAGTCGATCTGTGCCCTTTGAAGAGGATGCTTTGAAACGTCCAGCGACCCATTCTCCGACCACCATAACACCTCGAAGATCGCCCTGTACTGTACTCTCAGCTCCTCGTTTGGCATCAATACCACTTGCCATGCCCCAAGCTGCCTCACAAAGCTTTCGCGCAGCGTCTTTCTCACAAGGAATGCCTTCCTTCTCAAAGATAGCCTTTAGCCTAGCAACCACTGCTTCCATGGTAGGCTTGCCAACGTGAATGATCTCAGCCAAGTTGGATTGCCTAAGCGGCCGAAGCGCTGGGGCATACACATCGTTGCAAATGAGGATCAAAGGACGCAATAATCGGAAGTCGTCGCCCTTCTTATTCTTGTTCCCATAGTTGTTTGAAGACGTACTGCCAGCCGCATTCTTTTGGTCCAAGAGTACCAGGTCTATTAGTGCTTTGACAAAGCCACCTTCACCTGAACCCCCTGAGCCCGACACAACGCCGTCCACTTCGTCAACCACGACACAGGCCGGTTTGGCCAATTTTTGGGGGCCATCTCCATCTTTACGGTTACTAACCGTTTTGACGCTTTCTGTTCCCAAGCTTGTGCGGATTCGGTTTTTGACAACGTCACGACTTCGGTCATCGCTGGCGTTGATCTCCATTACTTCATAACCTGCTTGTCTAGCACACACATGTGCCAACGTTGTCTTTCCCAACCCAGGAGGCCCTGTTAGCATGAGGATCTTTCTGTGAGGTTTCTCCTCCTCTTCTTGTTGTTTTGCGCCTGGTCTTCTTGTAGTTGGTCTCGATTTTGCTGATCCAGGGAACACCACAGGGTCCCATTTCTTCAGCCATCGCAATACCAGCCTGTTGGTACCATCATCGCCACACAAGTCCATAAAGTTTCGTGCCCGGTATTTTTCAGTCCACAGTAGAGTTCGCTTTTGTCGTTTTCCGGTTGAGACCTGAGGCTCAATCGACCGTACTGGTACATTGGGCTGTTGTGGTGGCGCTTGCTGCCGACTCGTATTCTCTGCAGACGCAGCATTTATGAGGTTGTGGATATCGATACCATAGTAGCTTCGTTTCGCTCGGCCTTCTTTCGTTTTCGATCGGGCTGCCACCATTGACTCGTATGTTGGGGCAGAGGTTGTCTTGCGCTCCTTGATGATTATAGGTCTGCCATCGCAATTGGTGGCTGTGAACGACTGCGGAACAAATCTGCTAAAGATTGCACCTGAGAGAACTGGTAGTCGGATCGGTAGCATAGGTTCGTGTGTTTGAATGTCGGGGGTGTCTGAGATTTCCTCAGTGTGCGTAGGATCAAGAGTTGCAGGTTCGTCTTGTAATGTTGTAGCAGGAGTTTTGTCCCGTGGATCTTTAGTCATCAGACGTTTTGCTTCACGAGTAGCTGATGTTTCTTCGTTATCGTCAGAATCGGAGTCGTCGTCCAGGAATGGACCTCGAGCTTTCGGTTTCGGAGGGCCATGGTCGTGGGGTTTGGCACGTTTTGCCATAGGAGGAGAGGTAGGAAATGTGATAGGTGACGAGGCTGACAACATGTTGATTTTCCTTCTACACCCTTGTAAAGAGAGAGTCTTGTTACTAAAAGACTATGAAGTGTTTGTGTTGATGGTGGGACTAAATCAATTCTACAGGGCGTCTCCGGGTTAGCGACGCGTCTTGTTTAATTGAGTCGCGTATCTCGTGTAAGTCAATTGAGCCCCACTAAACGTGGCTACCCCGGCTTATGTCAGCCTGGTAATTCGAGATTGAAGCCGCATGGCCGGCCACAGGATAATCCGGTGATCGAGCCGAATTGATGCCAAAATTTTGGCACTTCAAGCATCACCACGACGAGCCAGTTCCCAGCACCGTGGGCCTCAACCTGTCAAGATGCGTCGGCCTACGAAATATTACAGTCTTACCCGGCCGGTATGTCTACCTTTTCCACCCCAATTGACCTGTTCTAGCTGGGTCCCACCCCGCGCGAGGCGAATTTTACCTTGCTAACCCGACATACGATATAGAAACTCAGGCAATCATGGAACAAGTACAACCTGTTTAATATCGCTCGTGCGGCCGGCCGCGAGCCACCGGTCAAGGGCCGAGCGACCTTCTTCCAACAGAAATGGGCGGCCAAGTCGAAAACCCGAGGATACCACGGCGAGCACGTTTCCGAGAAGAAGTGGGTGCGATTATTCTCACGACGCCTTATGTCCGCTGTCGATCTTCCTCCTGAGTACCTTGCCGCCAACGATGGTGCAGAGCAAGCCGCTGGTCGTGGTTCAGGCTTGTCTACAACCAACGTGACCGCCGAGTCCTACTCCCGGGTTCCCAAGGGCAGCTCGTCCGTCCGACCTCCCTCTCATCCCGCTCAACGAAGCCGAGGTTTCGGTGATGTGAACGAGATGCTGTCGGAGCATTTCCAGAACATGACGCCATACATGCAAATGACCTTTGCCCCTCTAGAGCGAAGGCTTGATACAGCTGTTTTCCGAGCTATGTTTGCCAGCAGTGTACGACAAGCTCGTCAGTTTATCATTCACGGAGCTGTTAAGGTCAATGGCAAGAAGGTAGGCTTATCTGAAACTTCCCACTTAGTATGGTTTTAACGTCCCATAGATGGTCCACCCTTCATACGCATTGAACCCTGGCGACATGTTCCAGGTTGAGGTTGAGAAGGTTTTGTACGGCACCGGAGAGCAAAAGAAGCCCGAGGCGATAACACAGCAAGGCCACGAGAAGCAGATGCTTGACCAACAAGAAGAGGCGGTTAGAAAGCAAGGTATCAAGAAGCGATCAAAGATTCTTGACGCTGTTGCGGCCAAGGAGGGAGAAAACGCAGAGTCTGAGGACAACACGCCTGGAAAGAGCTCACGCAGACGTGCGGAGCGTGAAGTGCAGCTTCTTCGTGTCAGAAACCTTCGAACAACAGCCCGAGAGATCCTGAAGGGTGATCTCAAGAATCTCTCTGCTAAGCAGAAGAAGGAACTGCGGTTGTTCCGCGACACCGCTCAACGTTTGTTATCTCTCCGTGATGATCGCGAGCTTGATGCACGGGAACTCCTCCTTCAAATTCAGGCTCAAATTGAGAAGCTTGAATCTGTGGATGCTTTCCGAAAGGCTGATACGGCGACGGCTAAGGCACCAGCTAAAAAGTCGGCTAAAAGATCAGGCGAGGCGTCGGCTGAAGCATCAACCGAAGCTTCGGATGAGACAACGGCTGAGCAATCTGGCGATAAGAAAGAGGATAAGCTAGTAAAGAGATCGGAATTCAAGAACAAGGTTCTTGAGAAGGGTCTGGAAGGTATTACAAGCAAGGAAGATCGCGATCGGGCTATGAACATCCTGGCGACCGAGAACTTGACCAACGAAGAGATCCGCCGTCTGGTTTATATCCTCAAGAGCGACGCCGAAAACCCCATCGACCACTCGAAGCCCTACGTTACCCCATGGCGCCCTCGCCCCTTTATGTCGGCGTTTGCTTTCATCCCCCGCTACCTCGAGGTCAACCCCAATATCTGCGCAGCAGTCTACCTTCGTCACCCCGTGGCGAGGAAAGGAATGGCCGAGGTTCCCACGCCTTTCAGTTACTTGACCAACCAGCTGGCCCACAACTGGTATCTAGGACGAGGTTAATGAAAGTATCCATGTAGATATAGCGAGTTCTGGGGTATGGGATGATGTTTGGAAAGAATTTCGGCTGGGCAGATGGTGTGCCTGTGTAATATACCACCTTCTAGAGTATACGGTAGACAACCGGATGTACCTTGTATGTATCACCACTGTTAAAAGTATGTCAAGCCTGGGTTGTGCACTATAATCAGGTGTTGAATGGGCAATTGTTGGAAAATGTCTTTGATGAAAATAAATGCCTATAACGTCGTAAAACTATCATAGACCTTCAATTTGCAGCCATGAGGGATTCATATTCTCGCTGGCTGTATCAAATCCTATGCCCCAACTATTATATTGGTATAGCCATAGAAGCTTATTATTACAAATGATTTATCTAGTCTGCGTTTACACAGCTGGGACTGGTTAAACACGCCGCCGGTAACGATGGAATTCTAGTTGTTCAGCCACCAACAGCACAACGAGTGCCCCTGATAATTCAGAGTTCAATCTGGGCTTGTAGGCGCTTCGATGTGTTGGTGGCTGGCCATGCAGAAGCTTAGTGCAATAACCAGACAAAGTATTGCTCACCCATAAAGGATAGCCTTACGTGAGGGAACATGATGTCTCATATGGCCATCTTGCTTTTTGGTGCGACAATTGGACCTGATAAGGAGATGATTGGAAGGGAAGCTGCAAAGAGTTCAAGTACAGTATGTAGATAAGGTGCCTGATCCTTGTGTGATTCAATAGGCGTTGGATCTTCGAAGTCTGATAAGGCGGTACTGCAGTTACACAAAGCTCATAACGAGATGCGCCACAAGAAACATGGTAGGTCGTTTCGGTGTGCACCACACCAACAGATGAGAGGCAGATGGATTCTAGACCACTTGATGTGCATCTGGCGACCAATCCGAGGACGCTTCTGGGAGCTTATCAGAACGACATGCCCAACCCGCTATCAAAGACCCTGGGGCCCCGGGCCGCTACTGTGCGTAGTGCAAGCGCAAAAGACGAGGAGTCAGATCCTTGGCCAGTCGATCTCAAGTGGGGGATTATGCAGATGTCGATTGTTGAGCATGGACTAAGCACGGCCTGTACTCTACTGATAATTCATGTGCAGATGTGATAGAAACGAGCTATCTTCACCTCCATTCCGACTACTCGGACTATGCCAAAATAGTACCAGGCCCAGCTGGAGACGACTGGAAGTTGGATTAAAAGTGGCGGCTTAAACGTAAGGATGCCTTACATAACGCCTTTCTCTGAGTCGCCAGAAGTTAAGGATAGGGCGGGACCCCTCCACGCCATCGCTGGGTTTCCAGTTTCCAGGTTCTCTGCCTCCACTCAGCTCCTTAACGAACGTCGATTCCTCTGTTCTTGTTCTTGTTCTCTGCTTTACCAACAACAGTAAAGTACCTAAGCCTGAAATATCTGGAGGAAGCTTCGGCGCGTAGCTCATTTTAATCAATTGGATCGCACCTGACGCCGCTGTAAGAATTCCACCGTACCTGCCTTTCACTCTCACGGTCTATTCCGGTCTCATCTCGTCTCCTTCCCTTCACTCTTCATCGACCGGTTTGCCTCTTCCTCAGGTCGCGTCGCATCGCATTACCTCATCTCAACTCCAATCGCCTCACATTAAAATCACCTTATTCTACGTGGTCAGGCACCCTCGGACTGTCTTCGGGCCCTCACCCTAGACAAGAAACACCGTGGAGCTGGCAGTCCATGTCAACTCGGCAGTCGCTCTCACCTTTTTCTACCTACCAACCATGATTGATTACAAACGCTCAAACCTCAGGATAAAATAGGTGTATGGAGGACTATATCCTCATGCTCATGCTCATACCTATTCAACCCTTCTCCACTGTCTCTCGCCGTCTAACCTGCCCACAACGTGTTTATAAGCCAACCGCAGAGGCTTTATTGTTCGCTTAGGTCGAGCCAAGTCCTGAATCCCGTTTAACCTCTAACCACGATTTCGTCCCCCACAGTTCACTGTGTGGGTCTTTCAAGAAGCACGTTCATTCAAAAGATCGTGTCACATCACCTTATAGAGTGGCTATTCTCCAGCCCGCCTCGTACCCTGACCTCTTATCTCTTACTTGACTTGCATACGGCTTCATCTCTAGATTTCGCTTGTTCAGTAGCACCATGGAAGAGCCGAGTTCTAGGACAGCCGGCTCGTCGGCACCAACCTCAGGCGCAACCCGCAAGAAGTCACGCAGAGGCGCAGATGCTGCAACCCAGAAGCGACGATGTGTGAGCACGGCATGTATAGCCTGCCGGAAACGCAAGTCGAAATGTGATGGAGCCCTTCCCAGTTGTGCTGCATGTTCCAGCGTATACGGCACTGAGTGCGTTTACGACCCCAACTCAGATCATCGCCGGAAGGGCGTCTATCGTGAAAAGGTGGACAGCATGAAAGCACGCAATTCAACTTTACAAATTCTGATCGAAGCTATTTTGAATGCTGAAGAGGAGGACGTATCAGGCATTGTTCAGAAAATTCGTACCTGCAACAGCCTCGATGCTGTTGCCGAAGACATTATCAAGCTGCAACAGCAGCAGCAGAATCAGCAAACACAACCCCAATCGACAATACAGCCGACCAATGATGATTCTGACGATTATGACCAATCCAATGAAAACTATACCACAGATCAGCCAGTGCAGGGTGAAAGGGATCTGGCTCGCAAAATGGGTGAGCTCAGACTTGAAAACGGCAATGTTCGCTTCATTGGAGGTACCTCTCATCTTATCTATCTGAGCGACCCGACCCATGAAGGGGAACTCGAGCCAAATCTTGAAGACTATATGTCTGGAGAAGACCCTATCACTTCTTGGACTCGCGTTACTCAAGACACTCAGCTCATTACGCATCTAATTAACATGTATTTCAACTGGCACTATCCTTACTTCACTACACTCTCAAAGACACTGTTTTTTCAAGACTTTTTGAGGGGCAAGGCTGGGATAGGGAGAGGTACCGCATACTGCTCGTCGCTCCTAGTCAACGCTATGCTTGCATTGGGTTGCCATTTCACAAGTGTAGCTGGCGCCTACGGCACTCCTGGAGATAGCCGAACTAAAGGCGATCACTTTTTTGCTGAGGCAAAACGTCTAATAGTTGAAAATGATGAGTACGAGAAGCCTCGCTTAGTGACCGTTCAAGCGTTGGCCCTGATGTCTGTAAGAGAAGCTGGCTGCGCTCGTGAAGCCAAGGGGTGGGTTTACAGTGGCATGAGTTTCCGTATGGCTGAAGACATTGGTCTTAACCTAGATGTTGGCCAACTCGACAAAGAACGAATGAGCGATTATGAGATTGATGCTAGGCGCATCACATTCTGGGGCTGCTATTTATTTGACAAGTGCTGGTCCAACTACCTTGGCAGGCTTCCACAAATACCCAAGAGCTCGTTCAATGTTTCCAAGTTCGATGTATTCCCTGATGAAGACGCCGAGGCATGGTCGCCTTACACGGACAACGGATTTGACCAGTCATTCAAGCAACCATCAAGAACACGCGCCATCGCTCTTCAAATGTCAAGACTTTCTGAAATCAGTAGTGATTTACTCGCTTTCTTCTACCATCCAAGCAACATTGGCAGGTCCAGTGGAAAGGCCGTGGAGTTAAAGAAGTTGAGTGACCTACATCAACGTCTAGAAGAATGGCGAAAGGAGTTGCCGAGAGAATTTGAGCCCAAAGATGGCCAACTACCCAATGTGCTTCTTATGCAGTAAGTGGCAAGGCATGGCAACCGACAGACCGTAGTGACTGACCCTGAATAGCATGTTCTTTCACCTCCAATACATACACCTCTTTCGACCTTTCTTGAAATACTCACCGACAGCTTCACCTCTTCCACCGCATGTCTCACCACGCCGTATCTGTACGGCAAATGCCGGTGCCATCTCAAAACTTCTCCGATTGTATAAGAAACTTTGGAATCTACGACAAATCTGCAATATTGCTGTGTATATGGTACATAGCGCATGTACGATTCATTTACTAAACCTACCTGAGAAGACAGCCCGAAGGGACATCACCCATGGAGTGAAGCATTTAGAAGAAATTGCAGAAGACTGGCTTTGTGCACGAAGAACCTTGAGCATTCTGAGCGTCCTTGCTCGAAAGTGGAATTGCGAACTCCCTGAAGATGCTGCATTCGTGCTTCATCGGGCCGATGAAAAGTACGGGACGTACAGTACCTCTGACGTGCCTTCGCCTCATTCACAAGCGGGTGCTTCGCCCCTTTCTGATGGTGGCCTGGGACTGAAGGCCATGGGTGAATACAGCCCATTTCCCCAATACAACCGAGCACAGTTGGCCCGACCCATGCAACAGCTCCAGCAGCGACAACCACAACACCAGCCACAAAGATCTGTAACAGATGCTATGATGACAAGTGCTCCACTGTCGAATACTACTCTCGCTCAGCAGCAAGGCATGCCTGTGAATAGAGCTAACGCGGGTTTTGGTCCCGAACCTATGGGCGGATGGGGTGCTGTTCCTGTTACATCATCAATGGCATCCTATCAGCAGGCATTCGCGCCTATCAACCGCAACAATATGGTAAACGCCGGCACAGGCGTCCCGACCGTCAGCAATGCGTCAACGTCTAATCGGTCGATGAGGATGGACGGTCAAGAATGGTTCTTGAACGACAGCGCAAGATGGCACCAAAGTTTTGAGGCCTGGCAAATGGCGAACAATGGACAAGACAATTCGGTCTTTATTTTTGGAGACAACGGCAACCAAGACACTCCTAACACCCACGCCGACGGCAATAGCAGTATGCAGGACGATACCAACGACCAGATAGCCGCGCTCGATGGGTTAGGGGCATCATTGTCCCGGGGCGGTTGGCTACCAGGTTTAGATTAAGGGGCTCGAAGATTCCTGCTTTTATGTTGTTGTAGATACTGATGCGTACATAGATGAGCTGCGATTACTTGGATTGAAACTTTGAGCATGTATCTGTAGATGGTGTCGGAGTTTGTTGCGAAGGGTATAGTTGAGCGTAAATTCATTCGATGGTTTTAGGTGTGCACTGATGGATTCGTATTACACGACTGGCCATGCCCCACTGCGACGTGAGTGATTCGGGCAGATGGGCTTTCTCATGTGGCAGGTAAGCTTCGGGCTCGAGCTTTGGGTAGGTATACCGTATAATACCACGAAGGAACAATAACCGGCTCAGCTCTCCGTTGTTCAGCTAGTCACCGAAAATGCCGACCTGAGATTCAGGCGGTGACAGGTAAAGTGGTTATATAAGGCAGTGTTATACCGTTGGAATGGAGGTTTGAAGGGTGTCACACAATAAGATGCTTCCATGTTGACGCTTCGATCTGAGGCAGCGGAGGTTGCGTAAGAGAAGATCCACGTGGTATCCGGGAACAAGGGACGATAGAGCATACACTACAGTAGCACTGCGTGACGCTGCTGGTGCGCAAGGCTTTTAAAGATGGTGTCACGAACGGGCTGAATGGGAACAGTTTGTTTTTTTGTATTGTTCGGGTCAGGTCATGAAGCCGTTGGGTTGGACGGCGGAGCTTGCATGGATGCATACGCACCGCACCCTCCATTTGATAGACCGAGTGTGGGGAAATCGGGCCGGCGACCCGCTTGAACTGTCGGCGCCACAAGCAAAACATTCCGGCGGGGGAATCGTCATGAGGGGGGGAAGATTTAATTAGACTACATAACTTTAGTTCTTTTGGAGAATGAATGAATTGCGGGAGGTTTAAAAGGATCCAGAAGGAGGAGGTATGACACTATAGGTAAGCAAGTAAGGTACGGATACGTATGTTACAGTATTCAGACATACGCACAGATATATGTACGTACATTATACATACATACATACATAACAGATATGAAGGAGATGAGATGGAAGGGGAGTGGAGGAGAAAAATAAACAGAGAGCTTGCGTCAATGCACCCAACCCAGAAGGCCAAGACCCTGTCATGCTGCTCTCGTGTGCGCCAAATCCAAATCACCTATGACAGCTCGAGTTTTTAGCTGGAGCCTGGCTCGCAGCATAGCAAACTCCGTTCCAATGAGTCTAATCCGCGCTTCCGGTGCACGTTCTGACAGGGCTGTAAGCAATATAATTGGTGCGCAAATGCGGGCGCAAAATGCCGGAATAACTACAGGCTACCGATAATATAAGGGTAAGGTCCAGCGTGAAATCGGTTCTTGTGAAGTTGGACAGTGGGTTACACAAGCGGAGCGGGAGACACGGGACAGAGTTTGAGAGAGGGAAGAAAAAACGGGAAAAGAAAGAAGAAAAAAAGATAAACTGCTTCAGAATTAAAATTGGAGGACGAGGGTTTACGTCTTAAATGATTCATTATGACTTCCTTTTTCGGTGTGAAACATAAATGGAGAACTTAAATTCGGGCGATTAACCGAATGATAAGACAGTAGCGAACTCGCTTGACTTGGGGTTTGTTCCATAATGTCTCGGATTGGGGGAAATTATAATCAATTCAATGGAAAAACAAAATGGAAAAGGAAAACGTCATCCCCCAGGCTAACAACCGTTAAGGAAGGCGCATTGCAATGCATAACGCGAAGTGCATATTGAATCAATCACCTGGAGGCCTGAGTCTGAGCGTTGGGCCTGGGGTTTGACTTTTTTGGGGTTCATCACATCGCATCGCATGGCATCAAGCACAACACAGCACATGGAGGAACTAACACGGGGGGTGAAAATCCGGGGAACTGATAGCAATTAGGAAAGGTCCCGACGATTCTCTTTTCTTTTCCTTCTTATGTGCTTGGTATTTATCTTCATCCACACCTGTCTCGCTTGTGTTATTCCCTGCTTCATCCACTTTATAGATGTAGGACACGGGATAGAATGTGTCTAGACTCCATATTCCAAGACGGGGAACGGGGAACGGGAGACGGGAGGCAATGTTGTTGCCTTTGAGCTTAGCAGCCTGCGGAACGGATCGCAGGCCCTGGGTAACGAGGCCACGACGATCCTTCATCATCCTTCGCTGCTGGGGGTGTGTTCTTTGAGTAGACAGACTCGAGGCGAGCTCGTGGAAGAAAGAAAGTTGGGTGTACTCCGTACCGTATCTGATCTATCAAACACATGCACATATGCACATGAACATGCAGGTTGCACAGACACAGGGACACAGGTACAGACAGACACATGCTCCCTCTCTCTCTCTTTGTTTTTGTCTCTGAGTCGTCCTCTCTCCAGGTTCCAAAATGCCGCTGCCCTCTGCCGTCCCGTCTCTTGGAAATTAACTTGGACTTGGGACCTGTGGACGCCGCATGAAATTTGGACGTTAACGTTAAGCCTCGGTTAAGTTTGAGCCGAGCTGGTTTCTAATCTGAGCCTCACGCTTCAAACCTTTTCCAGTTGAGGCGGCCACGCGCTCGACGCCACTAGATCCGACTACCCTAGCCTCCTCCATCCCCAGGTCTTTCTCTCTGTCTCTCTGTCTCTCCCATGTCTCTCACTGTGATCAACAGAGAAGAAGAGCTACCGATCAGCAAAAGACAAGCTCATAAAATAAAGACTTGACCGGTCCTTCCTGACACGGCAATGAGCTGTTCCTTGCACGTCAGCACATTTCCTAGACGCGATAAAGATAACCCAGGTTCGTAGCTAGGAAAGGTAGGCAGGTAGCTGTGTGCTTGCTACGGATACGTCTTATGGACAGCTCCTTGCCTAGAACGGTAGCATTCTGTTGCTGCTGTCCAATTGTTGGATGGTTAATAAGATGAGCGAGAGAGGGAGATCCTGGGGATTTGAGATGGCTGCCACATTTCTTGTGTGAACCCCAGACGACAGACAAGAACAATTATCATGATGTTGCACGACGCGACATCAGACACGGTAAATTTATGGTCCGTCGAGAAAAAGAACACGTCTCGAACGTGACAAAGGTAATTAATCAAGGTAATATAGGGAATTATGCTCGGAAGCCGCTACCGACCAGGTCTACAGTCTAACTCTACAGTCTAACTCTACAG